>WOVY01011855.1:0-89217 GCA_013436015.1 Rhipicephalus annulatus | reverse complement strand
GCTACTCTTCTCGCATCTCGGTTGGGACGCTAGGAGTCGCAGAGTGCGGACGCACGTTGTGTAGGCTCCGCAGTTTTCAATAATTTTTGTTAAAAAATTGCAAAACTTGGCTAAAGTCTCTACGCCAATCGACGGAGGAAGTTCAGCCGAAACACCTGGATACCAACTATTGCAAGGTGGGCCCGCTTTTTCGGCACTGACATCGATAATTCTGAGTCCGCCACGAAGATCAAACATTGCGTCTGCCGCCGCAGCGGCGGGGAGAGCTAGGTCCAAACGCGTCGACGAGGACGCCTGGGGCGACCCCGGAACGCCTCGACAGCGCGTCTAGCACCACGATGGAGGTTGTAAGAGTGGAAGGAGAAGATATGCAACCGGAGGACTTTACCAACGACGCCGGATGGTGCGAAGTCCGCAGAAGAAAACATCACGAAAACATCTGGAGGGATTCAGGCCCGAAGAGAACCATGCTAAGAGACGCTGCTGCGCCGACGGGCGCGCCTGGGGACAGCAAGTGGAAAGGTGAACGAACCATACGACAAATTGCTAATGCAAGCAGACTTCCTCGTCTACCGGCAGAAGACTACAAAGTGATCGTGCGACCCACGAGGAGGACTCAGCGTTTCGGAGCACAGGCAGGCACGCATATACTGCTGCCTGAGAAACGCCGCTGGCGTCGGTCGCGAAGCAGCAGAAGAAGACAGTATATGCATAAACTACAAGCAGAATATCGTGGTCGTCAGCACGCCGTCCGAAGAGCGAGCCAGGCGGTACGGAGCCATCACGAAGATCCGAGTGGGAGAGCAAGAACACGAAGCCAGCGCCTACAGAGCAGCGCCGGAAAACACATCTAAGGGACTCATAAGAGGGATATCCCAAGAGGAAAGTTCCGAAGATATTATAGACAACCTAGTGACAGCAAGAAACCCAAGCATATTACACGCGAAGAGGATGGGCAACACAGACAATGTAATCGTGCTCTTCGACGGACTTCACGTGCCGAGATACGTTGAAATACGGAGCGCTCATCGTCCGGTGCTCGCTATACAGAAAACACATTGACATTTGCTACGAATGTGGGAGGCTGGGGACACAGGGCGGACGTTTGCCCCAACCCAAACGAAAAAAATATGCAGAGGATGCGGCGTGGCCAACCCGCCGCAAGAACACCAGTGTGAAGCAAGATGTCAGCTATGCGGGCAAGCTCACTTTACGGGAGACAGACGCTACAAGCAAAGTACAAGATACCGTATTTGGTCCGGCGAAGACGCTGGGAGCGACGAAGAAGAGAAGAAGCGGAGGCCGAAACACCATACGGCATCAACGACTACAACAAACGAGCTGGCAAAGCAACGAGCGAGAACACCCAGGGATCAGAAGGCCATCGCACAGAAGGCTCACCCCCGGGACCATACGGGGGGGACAGTCGGGAGCAGCCCGGTCGCAGACCAAGGTCGAGGACCCGGTCCAGAACCCGTTCGAGAACCCGATCGAGAACCCGATTGAGATCCAGGGCAACGTCAAGATTGCAATCCAGCCGAGGAGCGGTAGAAAACTCAGGCACAGGTGAGCTTTGCAGACGCGGTCTCTGGCACTGCTGTTACACCTACACGCGCGGGGTCCGCCTTAGAACAGGAAATAACACAGATCAGACGGTTGTTAGAGCAAATAACGCGAGAAAACGCGACGCTAAGGGAAGAGGTAAAATGCTTAAAGTAGAAAACGCTAAGCTTAAGAACCCAAAACACTCAGAGATGACCCATACCACGCCAACACCCATTAGGGCGTCGACACCTCTTCGAGCTCCGGCGACGCCCGTTCCCGCGTCGATGAGTGGAGAAACGCCACCGCATAAACGAAGGGCAAAGGAAAACGCCGATGAGCAAAGCGACTCTACACTCGGAGAAGTAAAAGGCATGTTTCAGGAAATGTTCGTAGGTTTACAGCAGCAATTCATGCAGATGCGCCGCGGACCTACAACAGCAGATAACGCAGATGCGAGTTGAAATGTCTCAGAGGTTCGACGCCCTCCGAGGGTAGGGTAGGGCAGCTGGAAAACGTCTCGAAAGACGACCGACCCGCAGGAGCGAGGCCGGTCAAGAGCAAGCCGTACAGCAGACACCTGCGGCTGAGAACAGCTGCATAGAAAACTCGAGTAGCCAACATGGCGCCGCCTAATGAATACACGATTTGGCAGTGGAATTGTCGTGGGTTTCGTCGTAAGCGGGGTAACCTGCAGCAATTCGTAAAAACCAAGCAAGCACCAGATGTAATCGCCCTCCAGGAAACTGGGGGGACCGCAAAATTATCAGGATACAGATCATATAGCACTTTAGCTGAAAAAGCAACAGTAACCACACTGATACATCGTAATATAACGGCTGTAGAACACGATACTGGTGTACGCAACATAGACCACGTCCTACTAGAAATTCTCCCGTCTCGAAAAAGGAGGGAAGCTTGTTTGTGCTGAACGTGTACAGTCCACCACGACAAAAGGTAAGTTTGGCTCGCTTTTCCGCAAAGTGCTAAACGTAGCGGGCAGACAAGCACTGATCGTCGTGGGCGACTTTAACGCACCACACGCCGCCTGGGGTTACACCATCGAAAACGTTAAAGGCCGCAACCTGTGGAACGACGCGCAGCACGAGGAGCTCACGCTAATAACTAACCCACAAGACCCTACCAGAATGGGGAACAGCGTCAGTAGAGACACCACGCCGGACCTTACATCCATAAAGAATATATCCAACCCTCATTGGACCAACACTAACGTAAATCTAGGCAGCGATTACTACATTGTATGCACAATTCTACAAGCAGGTCCGCGTAAAAAGAAAGGTAGAAAAATAATGTTAACCGAGTGGGACACCTTTCGTAAGATAAGAGAGGACGATGCTACAGAGACCATCGAAGATATACAGAAGTGACAGACACACTCCAGCGTAGCGTGCAGAAAGCCACCAAACATGTTCCCGAAGAGGCAGGAATGGAAGAAATGGACAGCAAGCTCTTACACATGTGGGAGGCAAAACGCAGCCTGCAAGAGCGCTGGAAAGGTCAAAAGCGCAACCGGCGTCTAAGAAAGAGAATCGTCGCGCTCGACAGAGACATAGAAGACTACGCCAATAGGCTGTCCCAGCAGCAGTGGGCAGGCATGTGCACTTTAATGAACAGGCAGTTCGGAATGTCCAAAACTTGGAACATTCTCCGAGGCCTCCCTTGATCCAGAAGGCACGAAAACAACACCAAAGACAAAACCTGCAACGGATACTACACAGCTACGCAGGTACAGAAGCAGAGCTCTTACGCGAGCTACGCCAGACATACGTAGGAGATGCCACAAAGGCACGACTCCCAGAGTACGAAGGGAAGGATAACGTCGACCTCGACGCCTCCATAACAGAGGCAGAGATTCGATACGAACTCGGACGACTCAATCCCAAGTCCGCCCCGGGTCCCGACGGTATAACAAATAAAACACTTCGCAACTTAGATGACGAATCCGTCACTGCTCTCACAAAGTACATAAACGAATGCTGGGAGAAGGGCGCCATACCCCAGCAATGGAAAAACCGCCAAAATCATATTAATACCCAAGCCGGGCAAAAAGCCGCTCATCGGAAATCTCAGGCCATTTCACTTGACGTCCTGCATTGGAAAGCTCATGGAAAAAGTAATTTTTAACGCGTCTCGTCAGATACATGGACGACAACGAGCTATACCCACACAACCATGATCGGCTTTCGACCAAGACTCTCGACGCAAGACGTCATGTTGCAGCTAAGAAATCAAATCATAGACGCCGAAACGCACACCCTGGATACAAAAGCCATTCTGGGCCTTGACCTGCAGAAGGCATTTGATAACGTCACCCACGAGGCCATATTGCCGCAACTTGCAAAACCTACACGTAGGTCGGAGAGTGTACGATTACATAAAAGATTTTCTCCCAACCGAAAGCTACAATCATGGCCGGGGAAGCGGAATTCGAAAGATTCGTTCTAGGCAACAAGGGAACACCACAAGGTTCGGTGCTTTCCCCTTTCCTATTCAACGTCGCGATGCTTGGGTTTACCCCTCAGAGCTGGAACGCGTCGAAGGGCTTCAGCACAGTATCTATGCGGATGACATCACCCTATGGGTGACGGGCGGGAGCGAACGGTCACATAGAAGAGATGTTACAACAGCAGTAAATACGGTAGAGCGATAAGTGGAGAACAATGGCCTAAAATGTTCTCCTCAAAAATCGGAGTTATTGCTCTAACAGACCTACAAGCAGAGGTCGCAAGCGCATTCACGAACGACACAACATCACAATCTTAGCAGGAGGTTACCTAATACATCAAGGTACAACACATAAGAGTTCTGGGACTCCGAATATCCGAGAACGGACATAACGGGGAAGCAATAAAGCTCCTGGATAACAACACCCACAAACCATTCGAATGATTCGAAGAATCGCCAACAAAAACTACGGCGTGAAAGACACAACTTAGTGCAGCTCATCCAAGCCTTCGTCGTCAGCCGCAATAGTGTATGTGACCCCATACCTCAAGTGCAAGTGGCGGAAAAACAAAAGATAGAATGCATAATTAAAAAAGCATATAAGCAAGCCCTCGGATTACCGATCACCACGTCTAACGAAAAGTTCGAAGCGTTAGGAATGCATAACACGCTAGACGAACTTATTGAGGCTCATATGATAGCGCAATATGAACGACTCGCGCAAAGCAACACGGAAGACACATCCTGTACAAACTTGCAATAACGTACGCTGGCCAAAGCGGCAATAAATACGATATCCCAAAAGAAACCAGAGAGCGCATCATAATAACTCCGTTACCCAGAAACATGCACCCCGACATCACCGGGAGCGGAGGAATGCAAGAGCGAGAGCACTGCACAAGAAGTTTCAACACTGACGCGGACGTGGTATATGTAGATGCAGCCGAATATACAGACGGTCGACACATGGCAATAGTCGCTTCAAATCAAGCGGGCCACCTGCTTGCTAAGCGGCACCATTAAAACAGGAATTCGGAAATCGCTGAAGAAACGGCCATAGCGCTGACGCTTGCGTCCACAAGGGCCAGCGTCGTAATCAGTGATTCTAAAACCGCGATTCATAACTTCGCTAAACGGAAGGGTCTCGAAAGAGGCGTTAAGAATCTTAAATAACTTCGCGGAGAGCGCGACATTTATGTTATATGGACGGCCCGCCCACTCCTCCCTCCCGGGCAATGAAACCCGCACACACCCTAGCTCGAGAGTTAGCGAGCCGAGCAGGGGCAGGAATGACGCGGAGCCCGCGTGCGGAGAGAGACAGCATGTTCAGTTACAACGAAATTACCAAGCACTACAGATTAGGGAGGCAGCATTACCCGCCACCACACTCCTCATTAAATAAGCAGCAGGCGACAGCGTGGCGCCTATTACAAACAAACACGTTCCAAACCCAATCGCTTATATCATTGTTACCCGGACCTCTACTCAGAACAGATGTAAACACTGCAATCAGCGGGCGGACCTCAAACACATTATCTGGGCTTGCCCCAACATCGTGAAGGGGCCAAACACATACATGAATACGGAGCAGTGGGAGACCGCGCTGCTAAGCTCAAGCATCGAGGACCAACTACAGGTCATCAGGCAAGCCGAAGATGCCGCTAGGGCCCAAGGACTCCTAGCTGCCATCTAAGGGAGGGGAGTCAACTCCTCTAACACTGCCGTTTCAATAAAAGTTGTTTCTCTCTCTCTCTTCTCGACATCTCGTGCAGGCACAGGAAGACACTCGGAAAACTTTCGCTCTTCCCTCCCCCTCTTTCTCCTCGCAAGGCCAACGCCGGGAATGTCTGCTATTTAAAAAAAAGGAACGTCTGCTTGCGCAAGCACAACCGTTCAGTGGCCGACCCACAAATATAGGCACTGATCGTGCGTTCGAAATTCAGTCAACGATGTCTTGCTTCCACCTGACGTTGAAGGCGACGCTTCTCCTTCATGGAATAAGTAAGGCGAAACAAAAAAAAAACGCCAGGCTTGACCGGAAGGTGCAGCACAGTCACAGCAAAAGCTAGAAGAGCGGCCTTTCAGAGCCTTTTCAAAACACTAATTCAGTTTTGACTCGCGGGTTTGATTCCCAGCTGCCGCGGCTGCATTTTCGATGGAGGCGCAAAAATTGTAGGCCTGTTTACTCAGATAATTGTATAGGTCCGTGTGCTCCTACCCCAGTTGGTCGAAATTTCCGGAGCCTCCACTACGGCGTTTTCTCATAATCACATGGGCATCCCACATATCATTTAACTTTTTACGCGGAAGTTGACGTGCCCATCGCGATACGATGCATGACAAGCGAAGAAGACGACGATGCGAGCCAGACATGCTATGGGCATTTCCCCCTGATGAAGGTGAAGATCGTGAGTCAGGACGCTTGCATTGGCGTGAGCGTTTGTGTGTGATTTTAGCGAAAAGAGGCCATGGAGCCAATGTATATCAGCTGCCTAAAAACAATCTTTTGTTATTCAATGCTCACCCTTATAATCCGTACGTGATAACTTGGCCACCTTCAGTTATAGTGGTTACCTTGGAGCAACAATCGAAACTCTCCAGCAGCATAACTACAAGGAACGTACCTCACTCCCATTTTCATGCCTCTATCGAGACCCCGGTGAGCTTTCAAACGAGCACGATTCAAAACACTGTGTAACTTGCACTTGCTCAAGGCGGGGTCACGGCAGAGCTGTAGTGTCCAGCTATATAGACCTGGCTTGGTTTAGGCCTTTTTCCTGTCTTTCTCACCCTTTGATATACAATACACGACTACGCATGCTCTATTGTTATTTATATCTTTTTGTGTGAATGTCTTTGTCTCTTTTCTTGTCTATTCAGTTCTGTGTCTTTGTATCTACTTTGTTATTTTATTAATATATTCCTGTCTTTTTTTCATTGCTCTTTCTTTCTGGTGTAGTCTTGTCTGTCTTTCTCTGGTTCTTTTCGATTAGTTTTCTTTGTTTTCACTTTCACTCGGCAGTAGGACTCGCGCCTCTATTATTTATTTGTTAGTTCCCACCAATGTTTTTAATATTTCTGTGTGTCAATCTTTCTATCTCCCTCTTATCTCCTTCTACTCCTTCTCCTGCCCTCCTATGCCTCCTCATGAAACTCGTATTTCTTCTCCTAAACCTCGGTTTCTATTTCCCCTTTTGCGATATTTTGCTTTACTGCACTATGCAACGCACTGCTCTTCTGTGCTAGCGTGCCTAGATGAATGAGTGGCTACAATACTCGCCTTTGGATCGTGAATACACAACTTCAGATGTGGTCTAGTTTTAAGTATTCTTCCAAAATATTGCTTGCTTTTTTCTTATTACTTCTTTTTCTTTTCTTTGTTCTTTCTTTATCTTTCTTTTTTTTTTAAGTCTTGATCTCGCCAATAAAGGTATTGTATTAGTCGTGGGACAGTTGAGAACAATATTTCTTGTAGCCAATCAGAGGAAGAGCAGAAAAGTGATGAAAAATATTACAAGGACAGTACGTGTTGGTTCATAAAAATCATCAACTTATATTTTAGACACACGGCCAACCTCTAATTTTACAGGCATACTGTCCAAGAAATTATAGAGCGTTTCGGATTGTGAGCACTAGAATGCAAACGGCCGAGTCTAGTTAAATTGTAGTAAAAGTTTTCAGTATTTGTAGACTCTTACGAATGTAACATTACTTACACGTCCTTCTCTGCCCGCGTCGTCGCACAAGTGAAAGGCAGGAAAGTAGAATTCACGAGTGGATTCACATCTGCAAAACAAGGAAGATACATCGTCGACTGAGGTCCGCATTTCGTACCATTACTTTACTCGTACCAAACTCGAACGATTGCAATTATTAAAGATGATAGTCTTTCTTGTGGTCCCTCGACGCCAAAATTTTAGTCTGTCTGTCTGTCTGTCTGTCTGTCTGTCTGTCTGTCTGTCTGTCTGTCTGTCTGTCTGTCTGTCTGTCTGTCTGTCTGTCTGTCTGTCTGTCTGTCTGTCTGTCTGTCTGTCTGTCTGTCTGTCCACACTTCGCGGTACTGGGTATTCTGAACGACACCAGTCAAAACGCCAAACGGCCGACCTCCTCCGCAGCGCCCACCAATGTTGCTTGAGGTTCAGCTTTCATACTTGTGGAATTGTCAATTAAACAGCAATTAATGCGCATATCACAGGCACCAAAACAACACGTATATATTCTGTATGCCCCGCCGCGGTGGTCTAGTAGCTAAGGTACTCGGCTGCTGACCCGCAGGGCACGGGTTCAAATCCCGGCTGCGGCGGCTGCATTTCCGATGGAGGCGGGAATGTTGTAGGCCCGTGTGCTCAGATTTGGGGGCACGTTAAAGAACCCCAGGTGGTCAAAATTTCCGGAGCCCTCCACTACGGCGTCTCTAATAATCATATGGTGGTTTTGGGACGTTAAACCCCACATATCAATCATATTCTATATGTGCGTCTTTTACTAGAAAAGGCATACATAAGTAATTCTAAGGACCATAGCGTTTATCAAGCTGCGCTGAACATGCAATGCTTGCACGAAAAGGCGAGTGTTTCCAACGCTTTGGTAAGATGACATGGAGGTGGCACCTACCCGTCGCCTTGCGTTCTACACCTTATCACCTCTGAGATCGGCACGCATGCCCCTCTCAGAGCCGCGCGTTTCGTTTTCCAAGAAAACTGCCAGATAGCGCTCATGTCTCCTGTGTGACGTGACTTGATGCGCTCGTTCGTATGACCACAACGAACGCTTAACTTAGTATTGCTGTGGTTCACTTGTGGTCATAGTATGACCACAAGTGAACGCTTAACTTAGTATTGCTGGAAGCAACGAAAGGGTTACTTACACCACCATGACTGTTAATGCGAGCATCAACATGAACACGAACTTCGCGGGTTGACATTGTAATGCTGATTGTTGCCCAGGGGCTTTCGTTCAGCTCCCAGTGCTGTTGCGAAATACCTGTGTATTTATACACGCTGAGGCCAGATCTATAAAAGGTTTCTATTGATCATTTTTAGTCGCCTCATTTGGCTCAGACAGAGTTTCTAAGGCCTCTTTTCTTAACGTACTTTGAAATACGTAGGTTAAGCCGCCAAACATGATGCATGTTGGCCACATAGCTCAATAAAAACTTGTAGCATATTAGAAAAAAAGTATAGAGAAGGGCAGCCATTAATAAATTTGTAACGCATGTTACATTAGTTTCAAGACATAAATATACTTGGTTACTCACAGTCTCGAAACGCCGTTGATTAGTCATACATTTTGAATAAAATAAAACTGATGAACACTCACTCGACGCGTGATGGGGGTTAGATGTCAATAAAGTGTGCAATGATTGCCATGAAAACAATGCAAAAATCGTGGCTAAATTTTTTGTCATGGGGATCAGTGAAGCATCAAAGTGAAATGTGTCCTTCTCAGGACTTGTTCAAAGTATATTGCGCACTGGTTTGCTACAAGAGCAAAAAAATGAATGTTATAGCCATTTGTTGTAATGTCACGCGAATAGCAACTCGAAACTTTCAGTTCACCCCTCAAGCAAAAAAAAGGACACAAGAAAAGAACATACAAAGAGCGAGCGTGAACTAGCGACTGTCCACAGCTCGACAGATAAAGCATGCTGCTCAAACACATGGACGCATGAAGGGGGCGCCCAATTATACATAGATTGAGGGTGAACTGAAAATATCTGTCGTTTAAGGTCTCAAAACCATCATATAAGTATGAGATGAATATTACTATACAAGAGAGATGTATCCACCGTGATAGAGTGTCGTCCAAAAAACGAGATTGCACAACCCTAATGTGATGTAGATAGTGATCTGACACAATTATACATATTTTTTAATGAAAAAAGCTTCTGCCATCTCCCTGAACTTGCGTACCTGAATTTCTGGCACGTCTGTATTACGCCCATTGTGACCTCCACACAAGAGAGATGGGTTATGAAAAGTGGAATGAAACTATGGCATCAAGTTCATTTCTAATTTCATGTGTATCACAGCGTCATCCTCACCTGATAATGTCTGTTGCTCCAAGATGGGAAACCGCCTTGTAAAGGCAGGAGTATGGGCGTAAAGGCTTATCGAAGTTCACGTCAGCGTATCCGCGTCCACACAAGACTACCAGGTTGGTATTTCATGTAGCTTCTCCGAAGATTAAAGTGACGGCTGTCAATTTTCTGCTGCTTCTTGATACGAATCCCTGTGAGATATTGTGCTTACTCGGTGCGTTGCAAATAAGCGATACACCTTCGCCCACTTGGAGTATGGTCTTCTCGTCGGTGAGCGGCGGGAAGGCAGCGATGGCAGACAGACGGACATGTAAGGAACATTACGAACGTCCTGAGGAGCCAGCCAATGCAGTCCTACAGGGGACTCCTGGCTTGCTGTCGGCTAATCCCATGCTGGAGCTGGAAGGTGATGCCTCTCCGCTCTATCACGGGTCTTCTGGACTGCCTTGGACTGATGTTCTATTTCGGAGCTCGGGATCGCCTTCTCCCAGTCACCGCTGTTGTTGAAGTCCTGTAACACAGGGTACTGCGAGAGCTAAGGGCTAAAGCACAGAAATTATTCTCGCAATCCGGCCTATGAGCTAGGACTTATATCTTGTGTAGTTAGCTCAATTGGTATACCAACCACTCCAAAAAAGCGTTGGTCCCAGGTTTGATCCCCGGACCAGGACAAATTTTCGGCGACTAGAGGTTTTTATATTCGCGAAATCCGTACGGACTTCCTAGTGGCTTCGTGCCACAAACGGGTGGTTTTATAATTCCCTTTCTTACACATAGCGTGTTCGGGCGCTTTCACTAAGCATGAGTGAAGTGAAATAGGGTGAACATTATCTAGGCTATGTAATTTTATAGGTTTCAGAATGAGAATTTGCGTCACTTGCTTCCATGAGTCCGGGACAAGGCCCTCTTCCAGAATCATATTTTTTCTTGCATTTATTGTATATTCATCTAATACTTATATTGTGGTTTTTGAGACCTTAACGACAGATAATATTGCCAGTTCACCCTCAATCTGTGCATACTTGTGCGCCCCCTTCATGCGTTCATTGTGTTTCAGCAGCATGCTTTATCTGTCGAGCTGTGACAGTCGCTGTTTCACGCTCAATCTGTTTTTTTTCGTGTGACCATTCGCTTGCGGGGTGAACTGCAAGTTTAGAGCGGCTCTTCACGTGACATTACAACTAATTGCTATAACATTTTTTTTCGGGAATGTTGTAGGCCCGTGTGCTCAGATTTGTGCCCGTGTGCTCAGAAAGAACCCCAAGTGGTCAAAATTTCCGGATCCCTCCACTACGGTGTCTCTCATAATCATGTAATGGTTTTGAGACGTTAAACCCGCCATATCATTCCTTCTTTTGCCCTTGTAGCGAACCAGTGCACAATGTACCTTGAACAAGCTCTGCGAAAACACGTTTCATTTTTGTGCTTCACCGATTCATGTGACAGAAAACATAGCTACGTTTTTTTTCGCATTGTTTTAATCGCAACCATTGCAAGCCTCACTGACGTCAACCTCGAAATCACGTTCATAAGGAGACGTCGACGGACTCTTCGACGGCTGTGGAACGTCGGCGCGTAGCCTTTCGTCGACTTGTCCTGGCATTCTTGCGTGGGAACTTCGAAAGGGATCTCACAGAGTGGCCTCGCACTTTTCTCTGGTATGATGCGATGTTATGCGACTGGGGTCTGCCGAATTCATGGTGTCACATAACAGTGGGCTTTGTGTCGCTCGAGCTCGATTTAAACTATTCTTGCTTATACTACCGTAGTCTCACATTGAAGTCAAAATGGACTTTTGTTCGTAGGACCAGGTTCGATAAAATTTGTGAGGGCAAAATTATAGGTGAGTTTCATGACTTATCCGTTGCAGGCGACCATCGTGCCTTTGCTCACTTGTTTGTACTTTGTTACTAAAATTCGTGAACATCACTTGCCTTCCATGCAGCTGGGCTATTCCTTTTGTGGCGCTGATTTCACAGTCGACGAACAGTTGATGATCTGGAAGTTATGGGAGGTCGGTGTTGCTCCTGCGACATAGTCGTCACTGTCGCATGGCCCTTTGAAACCGTTTCTGATCGTGCCGCTATGATGGCAAATCCTCGCCACAAAACGTCATAATAGCTGCAGTCATAAAATATGGGGCCGGCTTCGTCGTAGCGTTCACAAGATTAGATGTCAATCGGGGTGCGTCAAATATCTGCATTCGTCGACAGGCCGGCGGCCGGATGTCGACGTTTGGGGTTCACGATGGACGAGCTGTGGTGGCAGTGTTTCGATGCGTCGCTGTGTTGTGACGGCGTGGCGTGAGAAAGTGGAGTAGCTCATCGCTTTCGTTTGAGCTGTCGGAATTATTCGAGTATTCCAAGTGATTGCCGCACTTCCTCGTGGACGATTTCCGTGGTCACGTCCACTTGTGACTAGGCTGAAGGCATGACGTTGTGCAGCTTCTGCCGCATGACTGCTCTGATGGTTTAGTGGAGGTATTTGGGGAAAATCGATTGTACTTCGGCCGTAGCGTATAGACAGAGTTGAACGGTTGTATTGCGTGGTTCACATCTCGAGTGATTTTCAACCTCCGTAGCTTCTGTGAGTTACTTGATGGCCATTTTTGGGCAGTTTGTGGAAGGTACTACGAAAAGTTCTTTTCCCCACCTCGCAATAAACCCGCAAACGTTTTCTGTCTTCGGGCATGGCAGCTTCCATCGTGGCAGAAATGTCAAGTCAACTCTTCCAAGAAAAAGGTATTGCTTTCGTTGCATAGCTGCACCCAGGTATGCAACAATGAAACAGCCTTGTCCTTTCGAACGATGCTCGTGAGCGTGTACAGGAATGTGCTACGGAACAACTCCCAGCGTTGACGTGCGGAGTCCCGATTCTCGAATCACGTTCTTGCTGCGTCTTCCAGGCAAAACTAAACGTGATGCAGCTTCTATCAAAAGTCTTAGTGGTTGAAGGTGGTGACTCAGTGGTACGTCTCGAGCCAGCTATCGGGGTCTTCACTAGATGATGCTCGGAAAGTCGGTTGGTTCACTTGACTGCTGCATAATGAGCAATGTAGGTGACACAGGGCTGTCATCGTCTCTGTGCTCGATGTGATTGTCTTGGGCCACCTGTTGTTTTTTAGGAAACCTGCAATTTTGCTGTAGTTCCTTCTGTCTACAGCTACTTAGATGATTCGGCTGATCGTCTACGTCACGTTCTTCGCAGCTTAGGCTCGGGTCGGCACTTGGATGGGGCGTCAGGTGCACGAAGGAGGCAGCACCTACAATATAGGTGAAACGAGGCCGTGGTAATGAAACAGGCTCCAGCAGGATTCTAAAATGCGAAGGGGTGAACTTCTGCTCAGATCAATGAAAGCACAAATAAAAGCATTATACGACGCACACTGAAGGCGACGTGAACACCCCTCAGCCCTCTGGCAATCGGATTATCGCTCGAACCTGCCGTCTTCACTGCGTTATGCATCAAAATTTCCAGCGTTATCATCGTGGTGCTCACGCAAGCTCTATAATATACTTTATTTTTGGCGTTCTGCTAGTAACCTTAACATGACCTTGTGGGAATTGAGGCTGGCCCGCTGCCTTTGCGCGGGCTTTCCCGCCTTTTTCTGCCGTTCTCATGTCCCGACATGTCTGCCCTCCTTTGCTGTCTGCCGCGCTGGGAAGGGCGGAGTGACGTTTAACTCCCTCACCCGGAAGCGGATGTGGACTGTGGCGCCGCGCGCGGGGACCCCCGAGAGGTTTTTGCGCGCTGCGTCGGGAGCGGTCAGGTACTCTCTGGGACAGCGAACGGTGAGCCACGCCATCTTTTCCGTCCGTCGTCTCCCGTCGCTGGGGGCTCGTCGGACTTCGCCGACGGCGCCTCGCGCCCGAGGCGAACGCTCACCTTTTTGTTGCCCCACTGCGTACTCACGGCCGAAGGGCGGTACGGTGTCTTAGTGCGTGGCCTCGCTACGCCGACCAGTCTCCCTTCGAGGCCAACGCGAGCGCCTTTGCCCTCGCTCGAGCAACCGGGCCTTTGTTCCGGTGTCTCCGTGGATCACCTTTACCGCGGAGACGTGCTCATGGCACCCCTGTGTAGTACTTTGTGCCCGTGGCGTGGATAAGCCTACTTGCTTTCCCGCCGCGCCTTTTTGCAACGGGCTGTACTGCGTTTGGTTGCCACAATAAAGTGTTGCGACATGAGCAGTATCGTGTTTCCCGCCACGGCGACGGTTATCGCGTGCCCTGCGGCTCGCTAAGACCGGACCCACGCTGGTGGCCGTACTCCTTCGGGATACGTGTACACCACAACCTCAAACATCTGCGAAGCCTCTCGAACGTTTTCACGGGGTCTGCGCGAAGCTTTGCTAACAGTTCTTGTGGGGGGAAACCCAATGACATCAAAGTGAAACAAGAAACATGTGCTGTAGTTCAAACTTTTCACAGGCAGTGTCACATAACGTGTGATGCCGACTGTAGAAAAGTGCCCAGATAAGACCGTTTTAAAATGGAAGAGCATGTTTATTCCCATTAGCGTTTTACAGCCAGTAACTTAAATGCCATAGAAATGTCATGGTCCGTCTTGAAACTGAGGTAATAATAGAATAACTGTAGTGAAAAGTGTTTTTAAAGATCTATCAAACCACATTAGGTGTACATGTTAAATATTTAGCTCGTTGCCAACAATAAAAAGGGCCTATCTAACATTTTCGACTCATCCAATGCAACTAGTTAACCCTCGACGTAAACTACAGTTTAACAGCGCCCAATAGAAATAAGCTCCTCCTCATCCGATTTATATTTGAAGTTGCCCTTCTCACGCCTTCCAACTGCATGAATCTATACCAAACCATTTAACTATACATTGCTGCCTGACATTTAAATTTAACTACCAGGGAGGAAGGGCTCAATCACGAGCACTTGTATGATGGTTATAAACCCGCCCAAACAGCCAAACTGACACATTGTAACTGTGCATCACATGTACCTATAAATATAGAGTCCAGAGAGATTTATACGCTATTGTGCATGTGTTGTTCACGATACTTGAATGCCCGAAATAATTCAAGTTATCTGCTATACCATGCTGAATGTGCCCGTTATCATCTGAAATAATTCAACTTGCTTATATCGTCTTGATTCCATCGAAAGCGCACTTGCATTACCACCACCGCCCCCTAACGCACCAAAAAGAAAAAAAAAGTGTTTTTTGGGCATCAGAGAAGCTTCCTCACTTTCTTTGCTACTGTTTATTTTAGTAAGTTGTCCCTGTTCCGTAACATGTATTCACGATGGATAACGGAGCTTAAGTAGAAGAAAAGCTGTGCAAATGTCTTCGCGTTAAAGCTTTATTTTTATATTGTAAATTATGTTTAAGCTTCCCGGTGGTTTTTCAAGTTTAACGTAATCATAGTCCACCGATTCGAGAGATACGTCACCGACAAGAGCTTCCACGAAGTCGTGAATATATATATAAATAGTGCGAGAATATTGGGTGATGCAGGTAGTCTGTCCGTAACATTTGATTGGGCCCGTGCCTTCCGCCGTTCCTTGTTGTTTTCAGGGTGAGGTCACGCACTCTGTCGCCGGAGGCCTATTCAAGCAGGCTGGACACAAGTGAGCTGCTTTCGTGGGACGCGTCTATCTCACCAGCTACAATGAAATCGTGAAAGCATTTTACCTCGAAAAAAAATAAATAAAACAACTTCCTCCCACTTTTCACAAGCTAAACTAACAACATCACATTACCTTCCGCCTGTTACAAACTGAGACGCACCCGTCACTCTATCTATACCTCAAAATACACTCGGTCATTTACTCTAGCCACCCTAGTAAGATTTGGGGACACCCTTTTGGCCTCACTTCCGTATTCGCGGTAGACATGTAAACCCCGATACCCGTTTATTACCGCGGAGACCCTTTCATCAAGACAACATGGGCGCCCGGTGCAACTTCCATCTCGACGATCAACTTAGGGCAAACCAAAGAGCTTATGAGGCGGGAAAGCGGGAAGACCTTGATGTCCCAACAGTGGAGGCTTAAGCCCAGCCAACTAAGATGCCTGGGTCAGCAAAAGTTTATTCTTCGTCCTCTTCCTAGATAACCGGGTATTTTCTATTGCCTTTTCATTTTAAGGCTATAGCCGTAGTAAAACATTTCCATTATGTAAACAAATGCGCCTAACAATTCTGAAAGCTCGTACATCACATTGTCTTCTGAAACAGAAGAGCTTCCACTTCGGTACATCATTTCTGTTTTTTGGAAAGGCTTCAGTTTTCGGAACACTTCGTTATAAAGATGGTGCGCTCTATTTATCAGTCCAACAATCCAAAAAACTGTGCAGAAAACTTAAATCTCAAAGAGAAAACCCCCCAACCTTGAAACCATTCCGAGGGCGGGGGGGGGGGTTGGGGGGGGGTCAGGTCTTCTTCATTCCCTATGGGGTACCCCATGATCTTTTGTTTGTGGTTCCAATGGGTGAAGGCCTTTCTATTAGTCCCTGTGACGCTGTTTGTTCATTTTTCTTTATTTAGTATTTTGTTTCTCTCTGTATTTATATAATTATTATTTATTTATTGATCTAATTGTTCATGTTTAGATTCAGGGCTTTACAGCAAGAACGTCTTAAGAGGCAGGACAACAAGAACGCAATTAAATCTTCGTCATGCCTGGAAGAGAAGGCAGAAAAACTGAGCAATCACTAAGTCACCATGAAACGTTTATTATGGTCGTTTATTCCACTGAAATACAGGAAATGCGAATCATTCAACTCGTTAGAGGGCGGGCGGAGTTCATGACACGCCCCCCTAACTCGCCTCCGGCGAAAAATATTGAGGTGGTGCTTGAATGCAAGCGCGTTGAGATACCTGCGAGTGTATAGATTTCAATGTGAGCGTAAGTTGTCATAGGGCTAATAGTAACGTTTAGTATGAGTCGACAAGACCAGAAATCAGTAATAACAGGTGGAGCTCACCAACACACATGAAAACAAAAATTGTTTTGCAATTAGTCCTCACTTGAACTATGTGGGTATTCATCAAATACCCTTGTGGATATCCATATTTATATGAATATATATGACTATATATATGGAGATCTGAACACCATATGCGTATTGTGTTAAAAAAACAACTTTGAGTCTAGGTTAATGTTTAAGTAGCTCCACCCTAAACACACAAAAAAGAAAAGAATAGCCGCAGTATGTTATGGGAGTGAAACAAGTTTTTTTCTGTTCGATCTTCTGTACGTTATTAATACAGAACCAGGTCTTAAAACTACTAAACTCTCAGAGGAACCTCCTGTTAGTCATTTGACAACATAAATAAATTGCATATAATAACTGCATAGCACTTGAAAGTATTACTTAAAAAAAGTCATAGCGTTGCCGCAAAGGCGAAGCAATGAACGTGATGGCAAATTTGAAAAGTCACATAAGACGCGAATAAGCATCTCATTTGTTATTTCACAGAGAGTTTTTTTGCGAACGGAGACTGCAATGATTCCAGTGACGTTTGCGCGCCCGGTAACTCCAGTAGAACCGTTCCACGTAAAGCGCGAGGCCAGTCAAGGCGTACGATCTTTTCCTCCTCGCCACCGCAAGACTACAGCGTGCGAGAAGCGTAGCTTCCCTTCTCCAAGCCGGGCAAACTTCGTATAGGAGAATAGAGCGGGCGCTGCTGCGTCATGTGGCGACGCGCGCTCATTGCGCCATCTTTCTGGTAATGCCGCAAACACAGCAGTGGTAAGTGGTAGATATAAATAGTTTGCCGTTTGAACGATGAAGAACGTTCTCCGGGGTAGCTCAGTACTTAACGCCTCGCTTTCACGACGCAGGGGTGCCACGGTCGATTTTACGCACCGAAGTGCTTCGTCCTGGATTTTTCTTTCTTTCTTGCGTTTTCATATATATAGATACGTATACATATACGGTGCGTGACATCGACGCTGACGCCAACGCCGGTGGCAAAATCTAGCCGAGAGTGTCCATGTAATTGCTACTGCAATAAAAGAAAGTGAGAAAATAATAAACCACGACACATAACAAGAAATTTATCTTTGATGAAAAGAATCAAACAAGCAGAAGTTGAAGAGTCCAACACAAGAGCTTTATTACAACGATAATTTCTGTTCGCCTGCACCACCCCATGCAGTAAAAAGCTTAAAATGTTCCACACTTAAAGGTCTGGAGAAGGTGATTGTTTATTATTTTGTGGCAAAGAGTTTGCATGTGCCAATATTTCAGAGTAGCGGCTGGTGCTACAGGGGAGACCCGCGCTGTAAAGGGATGCTGCAGTGCAAGGCGTTGCCGCGGAATTCACAAATAAAACTCGTAATGGGACATGGTCACATATTCCTTTCACCCCTTCAGGTCACATTGCATTTCCGTTGCTTCTGGCGACCAAGGTAACTTGTGATTTTCATTTATATCGTCACGATCATTAGTGGGATTATATTGATATGTGGGGTTTAACGTCCCAAAACCACTATATGATTTTGAGAGACGCCGTAGTGGAGGGCTCCGGAAACTTTGACCACCTGGGGTTCTTTAACGTGCACCCAAATCTGAGCACACGGGCCTACAACATTTTCGCCTCCATCGGAAATGCAGCCGCCGCAGCCGGGATTCGAACCCGCGCCCTGCTGGTCAGCAACCGAGTACCTTAGCCAGTAGACCACCGCGGCGGGGCGATCGTTAGTGAGAAGATAAGAAGGAACGCAAGGTAGTGTATGTTCGCTTGAGAGTAAACTTTTGATCCGGGGTTGCAGAAGACCTGCATTTAGAAGACATGAGTTGCAGAAGACCTGAATTTTAAAGACCTAAAATTAGTTTGTGCAAAACTAGTTTGTGATTTAGACCACCAGATTATGCGCGTGAAGTTTATTCGAGCTTCCCATACTTCCACTACGTGGTAATAATAGTAACATGTGTGCATTTTTGAATGAATGGTTAGCTTTAATCCGCGACTCTTTATGCTGCTCATTTGTTCTGACGCCCAATGGCAATTTACACTTGTATTAAACAATATTACTGCGAAAATATATGTTGTATTGTGAAACCTGTATACACCTTCGTTTCACTGCAATTCCAAGCAGAGGAAGTTATTTGACCTGTATTTCCAAGCTGACGTGTAGTGTGGTAGAAAACCGGCGTGCTATGCAAAGAGCTCGGCTTCAATCCTTGCTAGTACCCGTAAATGTTTTTAATTGCTTTATTTTGATCTTTTTTTAAATTTTGTGTCACGCCCATGATGATTTTTCGCTCACGACCAACAACGCCCGTGACGATACCAGAATTCCTGCGAAAGAACGCTTCAATGCTATCGCGTTCAAATAAGCCCGAACCTCGGGTTTCTTCAACTGGCCCTCGGCGTGGGTGGAGATATTACCTCATGCACCGCTCAATCAAACGTTGACTTTTTTCTCATCTGGCTACGATTAGACAACATGAGGGTGACAGTAACTCTTTACTTAGATGTGTCGTAATGGCTGTGGCATGTTAGAGTTCAAGCGCCTTGAGGTATTTTTAGCGTTAATTTCACTGAGAACTAGCAGTCAATGGTGCAAAGGAAAGCGTAAGATATTTTAGCGGAAAACAACGCAAACGTAAAGCTACTATGCATGCTGACCAGATCGCAAGTTAGGTCCGTGTCCCCGCCAAGTTATCTTTTGGTTGACTTTTCTTTCTTCGCATTTACTTTACAATTACTTCTAATAACCCCCCTCTTATACTTTCCTTCGCATTAGCATCCACGCTCTTTTTTTTCTTTTTCTACTTTTCTTCTCGATTTTGTTCTCCCTCTTTCCCCATTTCCTATTCCCTTAGTGCGGGGTAGCAAATCGGCTGCCCCAATTCCTGGCTGAGGTCCCAGCCATTTTCACATTTCATTCTCTTTCTCTCTCTGTTCTTTGTTAGTTCTCATTGATAGCGGGTCAAAGAAAGAAAAACAAACCCTTATATTACCACTTTTTTCACTGCGTTAAATTTTTGTTTCGTCGTAGAGCCGACGTGAATCTCGGTAACCACGTATAAGAAAGTACGAAGTTGAAATCTGCTTCGCCAGGTGCTGAAACAGTCGCAGCTGCTCACAATCTGCTCCAATCACCACCTTTCACCAACATCACATATCCACATGCCATCCCTTTCGTTTCGATAAACGTTACTTTCAGCCCGCTCCTCTTTCAAGGAACTCAATCGATTCCGATTAATTTTTCTGGACTGGAGGCGCTGCGTGAAAAATGAACAGCATGTAACGTTGGCAAACACAAGCTTGTGGAGAACGCAGAACCGCCGGTAGGTGGCAGCACCACATCGTCTTAGTGAAGCGTAAGAAACACCTGCGTTTTTTTTTTTTCTTGTAATGACTTCGCCTTGTCAGCACAACGTTAGAAACAATAGGGCACTCACAATTACTTATCTATGCATTTTCTATAAAGAAACGCACCACATAGCACTTACGTATTGGTGTTGTGCCTCAGATATGAGTAATATTTGCTTTTTTATCAACAATGTTCACAAGTATCGACGTAAACCTGCGGAGCAAGCTCCTTCGTCCTCATTCACTTTGTTGGTATGGCGTAAATTCTGCTCACAACAAGGAGGACTTAAAAAAATCACAGAATATTCACGGTGTGAATGACGATGAGTGGGGGTAAAGCGGGTTCTGTCGCTAAATCGTCAACCATCCACGAATATCCCCCAGTACATCATCAAAGACGTGACAAACACTGCATGTACTCATAAAAAAATTTATTCTTGAAAGTGATAGCTGTACGACGCTTCCGTTCCCCATTCAGTATAACGGCTTTGTGGTTGGTGTAGTGGTGAATCGATGATAGAGCGTAGTGGCATGTTTACAGGGACGAAGTGGTGGGGAAGTTTCCAAAGGTGGAACTATAAGAGGTCACGTACAACAAGGGATGGACACAGTGAGACAATCTATGGTTCTCTAATGCGCACCTCCACACAGGTACACGACCGTCTTGCATTTCATATTGGCTACTTCTCAACAGTGTTTACTTTGTGGTCGGTGAAATGGTGGAACGGTGATGGGGCGTAGTGGCATGTTTACAAGGACAAAGTGGTGGGGCAGTTTCCAAAGGTTGAACTATAAGTGGTCACGTACAACAAGGGATGGACACAGTGAGACAATCTATGGTTCTCTAATGCGCACCTCCACACAGGTACACGACCGTCTTGCATTTCATATTGGCTACTTCTCAACAGTGTTTACTTTGTGGTCGGTGAAATGGTGGAACGGTGATAGAGCTTAGTGGCATGTTTACAAGGACAAAGTGGTGGGGCAGTTTCCAAAGGTTGAACTATAAGTGGTCACGTACAACAAGGGATGGACACAGTGAGATAATCTATGGTTCTCTAATGCGCACCTCCACACAGGTACACGACCGTCTTGCATTTCATATTGGCTACTTCTCAACAGTGTTTACTTTGTGGTCGGTAAAATGGTGGAACGGTGATGGGGCGTAGTGGGATGTTTGCAAGGGTGAAGTGGTGGGCAGCTGGCAAAGGTGTAACTATAGGTGGTCACGCACATACAAGAGATGGACATACCCAAGCCTTTAGGAGCTTCGCCCCTAAAAAAAAATAACCTCCTTGCTCACAAACAACTATGCTGACACCGCCTACACCGTAATTACCATAAAACGAGCCTTCTAACGCCATCGCCTTCACAAGCCATATGTGTCCTATGCAAATATACATTGCACATAGTGCGACATAGGTGAAGTGGAAGAGAAAAAGATATGACACTATACCTAAGGTCCCTGGATGTTGCTCCTCCCGAGCAGGATACAGGCACCTTAACGCTAATTTTCCAGCGGAGCCCTCACTCCATCTTTGCGGCACATACAGGACTAACAAATATGTAAAAATCGCTGTTCACGTGTTTTAATGTGCACGGTAAAACAGCCTGACTTAATGATTTTCTCATTCGAGTAGTCTGGCGCGCAATAATAAAGAACAATGACAACTTTTATTTCACATGAACGCTAATGTTTCGTAAAACGGTAACGGCAAGGTTTCGCTTCGAATGACACATTTGGCACAGTTTGGATGTGTAACTATCGTGGTCTGGTATCTCGGCCTGTTTCGTGCGTGTGTAGAGTTCCTTAGTGATTTCCAAGAATAGCTTTGATCAGTAAACAAACAAAAAGAAAAGGTACTCAAGGGGGTGGTAATTTTGACTAAGACGCTTGAACTTGCTAGTATCGTAAAGAGGACACACAGTGATTTACCAGAACGCCTTTATTACGATGAGCCATAATTTTTGTGGCCCAAGGTTTTGCTTACATTCTGTAAGCCGATTCCCAGGCAGGTGGGTTCCCGCAACTCCAACGAGACCAGCGATATGAACTTTCGTAGTAACCATAGTATGGTTGGAGTATTTGTTCACAAACGCAGGTTGGACCACATGTAATCCAATCTCGTGGTCCCCTGCAAGGCTAAAAGATACGAAAAGAATAAATGCGTTTTGTTGAAGCCTCTTATTGATATGCAATATTGCCTGTTACATATATTCACACTTCGGGTAGGAGAACATGAAACGACGAGTGTAGTCTCCCCTGTGGGTTTGATCATAAGCTTCTGATAAGTGAAACTCAGTCGTCTTCTCTAGCGACACGGCTGTACTACTATCACTCGCTGAGTATGTTTTACGCTTTCCGAAAATAAACTGAAATTATATGATGTTTGTAACTTTTAATTATCTTGTGAATCATTCACCCTGGTTAACTCTTGATATCCTACACATTGGCATTCCAATGCCCCTGTTCCCGTCAGTTTTCAGCCATGGTATACAGTGATATATTGTGCTACAGTGTGCATGGATATTCTACATTTTACCCTTATCACACGTCCCCTCCTTTCCATCGCGTTCATTCCCACGCCTTCCTATAATGTACAGCTATGAGCTCGAGCAGCGTATGTTGGGGGACTATTTCGTAAGACATAATTGAAACAAATGTAATTTTTCTAATGACGAGGCAGTATATCCTGTCTACTTCGTTTCTGCTGTCTGGTCTTCAGCGCAGTCATATTTTTTCCCTTACGTACAGCTATGCTATGCTCTACACTCGCCGTCCTCATTACCCTCTACCTTTTCATCGTCCTCAACATCTCTCCTTTTCCCCTCAATACACAGTACTACACATGTATATGCTATGCCACACTCTTCCCACATTCTGACCCTCACTCTTCCAAGCCCTTGTTATACTATAGTACACATGGTTATGCATCATTTACCCTCCAATTCCTTCTTCTACGCTTACTCTCACACGTCTTCCTCACTAGACTATTCCATTCACTTGCCTCCTCCTTCAACTAAGTTCCTTTTCATACCCAATTCTTACACTCTATTATACACGATTGTGCTATGCTTCAGCCTCCCCTCATCTTTTCCCTTCGCCTAACATTCACAACATTCCTCTCACTCTTACTTTTCTGTCAGAGAACTTGCTATACAATACTACATATGGCTACGTAATGTTATGTTTTACATTATTTTGTTATCATTTAATATCCTCCTCACCCTAAATCCCTTTGCCACAACCCCTACTACACTATACCATACATAGCTATGCTATACATGGTTTTGGTACCATACATGTCTTTGCTATTCTTGACCCTCTCTCAGTCTTCTTTCCATCTTCCTTAAACACACTTCACTTTCCCGCCTCTTTACCACACCACACTGTACGTGACTATGCTGCACATCGTTTGCCTGCGTGACGCCATAAACGGGTATACGCCATTTTTTGCCCCCACCCCCCATCCTTTCCTTCGCCTAAAATTCTCCTTTTGCTCGAAAACCCGCTAGAAGAGGTTGGAAATGACCACCGACTACAGCATTCAAAGGCTCTGCTACAGTAACCTTTAAATCCTGACACGCTGGATATAATGTCCACCTTTATTAACCCTGATAACTTTAGATAACAGTATAATGTAGGCGACTATTTTGGGGTATATCATTAGAAGTCCGCGGCATTACATAATCAAAGGCAAATGCACAGAAGCCCGCAACAATGGGCGCGCACTCCAAGCTGACGCCATGAGCCAAACGGCCGGTGCCTTTGGAGAACAGTGGCGGGTGCAAGCAGGGCTATTCCTTTACTCACGGAGGTGATTGGCTGCCGCGCTTCGATCGTCTGGGCGGAGCTTCTCCTGACTTCTTTTAAATTGTATCCGACTATAGCTGGACAGTTTTTATGGTAGTAGTAAGTTTTACATTTACTCATTTTAATTCTATTTTCAAGAGTAGAGCGTGAGGTAACCAACTGATTTAAGCCCTAATAAACCCCGGTGTCTCCCTCCTCCTCTCTCTTTTTCTCTGCTAACGTAACCCTTACAGCGCGCACTTATTTTCTGACTTTTTAAAGAAGCACTGACAGCAAATTTCAAGATCGAGATGCGCCCATCATTTGATCGCTTGGTATGCAATCGTGTTCTTGGCCAAATTTGAATGGCATCCGTCACGTGGAAGGTATTTTAATTCGATGTCAAACAGCGGTAGAAAAACCAAAGAGAAAAAACGGTAAATAGACTGCCCTGTGACATCGACACTAGTTCTACGTGTTCGGTGTGATACATTCTACTAATACCATCCTGAGTGACGATACGCTAGTAAGAATGACGCCGACGATCTGAGTGTGTTTGGAGCCGTCCCCCGGCCATTGCTCTCACTAATGGCTCTCCTTGCCTTGTTGAAGCGTGCGTGCGATTCATCGTGTCACATCGACTGTTTGACAATACGTGCCAGAATGTCGGGGAACCGCTGCACAGTGAGAACTTACACGTCAAGGCGCGGAAAAAGCGGAAATTGCATGGAGTTTCATGCTTTTCGAAGCCATGAACCCTCAACGCAGCCAGTTGGTTGACTTCGTACGCGCCAATAGACAGAGAGACTGTACGCCTAAGAACAGCCGAATTTGCTCGCTTCACTTAGCGCCGAGCTGCTACAGGGCGAGTCCTCTGTTGGCGAACGAATTGGGTTTCACTGGCAGTACGAGGTCCCTTCTTAAGGCTGTGGATAAAGGGAGAAGGGAAGGTTGAGTTGGCGCTACTTAACCTAGCCGGCGGAAAACGCATGGAGTCTACGTCATCACAGACTCAGCTGGACTGACTGCACGTGCGCTCCTAGCAGACGGAATGGCAGTGTGCATGACGTCACCATTTTTTGTGAAAGCAGCGTAGCCGCGGGGTAGCGCTGACAGCACTACGATTTGGCGGGTTTTCGACCCATTTTGAACCACGTTCGACAGCGGATATATTGACCAATGTTGCAGATATTTATTCGTACTTCAGATGCGTTTTAGGTCGCGAATCGCTACTGGGGTGTTGATAGCCACTCGCTGACGCAAAAATCTTGACATGAGTAAATTTGATGTCAGTGCTCCTTTAAGCACATCGAAAGAGCAACTTTTCGGGGCCTACGCGTTCCCAAAGTATGTACAAAAGGTGTCAGAAAACTGCTTCAAAATAATTGGTTAATAAATGTATCATTGCTTACTCTTCCAAGTCTCCTGCACCGGCCATAGCTTCCACCATATGGTGAACACGAAGAGCTGTTTCTTTGTGAGAAAAAAAAAATGAAATACGTCTCAATAATGTAACACCATGAACATTGCTGGGAAAATAAACACATCACTCAGTTCAGACGGTTTTTATCGATAAAGAAGGCAGCGTTTTTATTTATTTCTTTATTCTTCCTCCAGATGCATATTTCATATATTGTCTTCATTATATGTATGTATACCCTATCTCTATTGTGGCGTTTGCGATTGTGATCATCCCCACAGATGGCCCGCAGAAGCAGCATGTGTGAGATCAATGACATATTAGCAATTGTTTTGGTATAACATATATTTTCTTAATATTTTACGCTTGCAGCATTACTATTGCCCCTCTTTCTTGAGCTCGACACAATATCGTTGTCGTTTTCTTTTCTGCAAAAGAGGGCTCTAATACCCAAGAACAATAATAAAATATCAATGGAACCTGTTTAGGCTTATATACATTGGCTAGCCAACAGCAGAAGTAAAAGTGTGTGCGATTTCTTACACCGGCATGATACAAACAATGCAGCTTCTCTGCTTATCGTCATAAGTTTCTAATTTACACAAGTTGCACCTGTGCTCACGAGTTTCAACTTGATTCTCACTCAGGGCTTATTCCTGGTAATTTTCTTGTTATTTTCATTCCTCCAGTTATCTGGACATACCAAACGTAAACGGGAAAATATCATTATCATTTCTTATTGAGTTTAGCGGCGTATGTGTGCGTGCACGTTCTTCGTCGGGCAACGCCTCACTTTGGTGTTACGTATTCCGACGATTTAGACCGACAACGTGATTCAGTGAGAAACTGTTCAATGGAATTCCATGTGCTAGAGTCTACATTCGCCGCATATATCTAACGAAGAACAATTCACGTGACATCTCATTAAATGCTTCTAAAACCCTCTTTCTCCCCATGTACAAAACAGTACGACCAACTAACAACCGCTAAACAAGAATGTGGGACAGAGAAACTAAAATATAGTTCTACAAGCATACCTAATAGATCAGGATGAATTGGATTTTAGAAACAAGGTGTGATCGAAATAAAAAAAAACAGTTTCCCCACAAGGGCAAAGCAATGATCGGAGAGCGACAAGTTGGAATTCCTCGAGAAGAGCGTCAAGCAGCTCGGAATGTGTACTGCCCTGCTCAAACACAAAGGACACATGAAGGAATCGCAGCACATCCACCGAGTAAACGGTGACGAGTGGGGCGAAGCGTCCGGGCGTTCGTCCGTTCGTTCGTCCGACTGCCTGTCATTTTTTCTGCCTGCCTGCCTGCCTGCCTGCCTGCCTGCCTGCCTGCCTGCCTGCCTGCCTGCCTGCCTGCCTGCCTTCCTGCCTGCAGGCCTGCCCGCCCACCCGCTGCTATCACACTGCACCGGACAGACGGACGATTCGTCCCATTCATCATCATTCAATCGGTGGATATGCCAGCTATGCTGAATGGACAAGACGAACAACCAGGTGATACTGTGAGGAGCTTCAACCCTAAAGGAACACACACAAGTCAAGCGCAAACTATATAAGAACCTCCACGCCCCGGCACTGGCATGCTGCTCGAACTCAAAGAACGACCTACGAAACAAACACAAGCATGCACAAGACGAGCGCGAACTTACCGTCACACTTCTTATTTGTGTTTGAGCAATAGGCTCCCTTCGCAAATGTGGTTGCTGCGGTGAGCTAAGCGATCTTTGTACGTTCCGTAATTTCACCATAAAGTTCAGGTAAAAGCTCAAGACGCTTTTAAAAACCACCCCCATCACGAGATAAGCGTGCGCGCACAGACGTCCATGGTCTGTAGCGCGCTATTCGCAAAGAGTGGGACGACGACAGTTAAAGCCTGCCTATCGCGCCATCACTGGATGTGTGGAGGACACGCTGAAAGGCCTCAGTGCTCTGACCACCAGCGGTGAGTGGTCTGTAATAATATGTCGTCGTTAGTATGTTGAAGGACGTACTACGCTCCATGGGTGAGCCACCTAACATCGCGTGCTCTCGAGGAAGTGTTCACAGGCGTTCGTATTCGAGTTCACAGGCATTCGTATCTGGAGCGTTCGTATCCAATCTGTGTAAAAGGAATTTATGAATTATTGGTCTTCGTTTGATTTATGTGTGTACATGCAACGCGTACACGAGACATGACAGTGACGGCCTAACACAGCCGACAGCGCCCATATAGTCGTTATTGGTTACTGCTATAATACAGGTTTGAAAAGCTTGCTGGAAATGTGCCTCGTGAAGACATGCATGTACAACTAATTGGAGGAAATTTTAACGACCCATTTCAAAACTGGGACCAGCTTTCTTACTTTTCGCTGTGTAGATAAGGAGCAGCACCATTGCTAAACTGGTAAAATGTGCGTACATTTGCATGTAGATGAACATTTCAAAAGGGGTGTACTGCTTTGCGCTGCGACACAATTATAAAATGGGCGTAAGAACCCAAGGAACAAAGAAAGATGCATTGTAGTGTTCAGGGCCATAGCGAAGGAAGGTGCTCTAGGCACCCCCCTCCAGATATTGTATATATTCATTTGCCAATGATGTGACATTCTTGATGAATAATTTCAATCGTTCTCTGATTTTAAAATAATGCATTCGTTCGCACCTTTTGATATTAGCAGAGGTATCTGGTTGTTATCAAAGTTAAATCACTTCTCATGTATTACAGCATTATTCCTATTCGAGAGCACAGCACGTTTGCGGATGTATTAGCAAGCAGAGTCACTCTTACCATTCTTACGTTTGGCCCGGCAATTTTGTTTGGGCAGACGCCCTTGTGCGTAAGCCGGATTGCTAGAATGCTTTCAACCCCATCGGCGCCCAGTCTGCAAGACACTGTCCTGTAGATGTTCCAGGAATTGGTCAGGCCACAACGAAAGCTTCGCGAGACAACCCTTTTGTTGAACGGATTCGAACAGCGTGGGACGGTGCCACTGTTGCTGTTCTAATTAGGTCAACCTCTCAACTCGGCTATTGTCGTCGTCGACGCGAAATCGTCACAAAAGCCCCGTCAGTCCGGAAGAGTGGGAAGACATCGAAGAAGCCGTTCTCAAGGATCGAGCGTTTGAACTGCCTTGTTCGAGAGAGTTCTGGAAGCCTGTAGCCCAAAGCAGCCATGGACCGCCGCTGACGTTCGGGTCAGCGGCCATCTCCCCGGAGGAGCGCAACCTTCCCTCTCCGGACTCTATATACTCGCCTGCGGTGCCTTCAAGGTGGGGGCAGGGTGCGTCATTGTGTGGTGCGCTCGTGCCACCATTGGACATTTTCACCCAGCCGAGTGGTGCAATATCTGCACCCTATCTGGTGGGTGGACCACTGAGACTTCGTCACCTGATTTGTGGTGAGAGTGCTCACCGCTTTTAATTTGGACCTCCATGTAAAGGAGACGGCGGGCTATAAAAGACGAAGCATTTTCTAAATAAGAACTGAATCATGAACTGAATCTCTGTTGTACATAATGTGGGATCTACTTGATCCCTGTACAGTTCCTATCTTTCATCTACCATGTAAATAAACCTTCGTTATATCCCTCTTAATACGTCTCCTCACTGGCCAAGATCGGCTATGCGAACGAGGGTGGGGTGCAAGCTACCCTATAGATACCCGCCGTATCTGCCATTATCAAGCTTCCTACCCTTGACACCATTCGCACCTTCTTTGCCTCCCGTGCAAGTAGGAAACTACTGCTCTTCTTCCTAATTTTATCATGCTGCTGGCGCATTTCTTATTAAGATTAGCATTTGTACTGCTGAGTGTTGCCTTTCTCACAAGCCACGGTATAAAGCTGCCAGCGTTGAAGTCTCGTAACGTAGCGAGGAAGTTGTGAACAACGCATATTAAGGCTGCCGATAACTATCGGGAGTGAAGTAAGAGCTATGCTGAATAATATTAGTGAAATAGACATGATCCTCTGCTGCAGAGGCACGTGTTTCTGACTCCTTTCGCAAGTCAACTTTGGCTCAACAAGTTCAAATTAGAGAATAAGAGTGGTTGATTTTTGAGTGGCTTGCAAAAAATTTTGTATCTTTCTTATGACTCCTCTATTCATGTTTCCATAAGTTAGAGATAGTATTTTATGATATACGAGACATCTCACCTCTTCCCTGTCACAACCGCCGTATTCTTATCGTCTCAATGTACAAGGACATTCGTGTACTTAAATTGAGGGACACGCTAAAGAGCCCTTGATGGCTCAAATTAATCCCTAATCATCATCTCACTTGCGATGCGACTTATAATCATATCACAGGTTTGGCACGTAAAGCAGTAAAATTTATTGTCTGTAGCTTGTCTTTAAACGGAGATAATGCTGCAGCTCTGTCGGCATGAGTCACATAAACGTTTCGCTGTTTTAAAAACTATGTAGTTGTCATAGGTCCGTAATAATGGAAAGCATATTTTTGTACTGTACAAATGCTCATAATTTTATCTATATAACTGTACGTACACCAGACAAAATATGTTTTAAGCCTAGAATATTACCTAATCAACTCCCCGCAACTTTGTGTCTCACATTGTTTGTGAATAATAAAATATATTGTATCAGACACAGTATTGCACAGTAACGTTTTCTGAGCACTCAAATATTATTTGTACATTTTTGAAGCTGTAGTACGCTTAGAATATCCCAATGTATAAATTTACGATCCAAACGCATCAAAGTATTTAATGAATCATAAATTACGAGGCTTTTCAAGCCAAAATCACGATAAAGCTATGAAGTGCGCGGCAGTGAAGGGCTTCAAGAATGTCGATCACCTGGGGCAGGTTAACTTACCACTAAATCTCAGTATGCGGTTCTGTACACGGTTCTGCCTTCATCAAAACGCGACTGATATGGCCGTAATTAAGTCCGCGTCTTTCGCGTCAGCAATAAACCAAGCACCACAATCCCTTTCGCAAGGCGGTGGTGAACATCATGAGAATATACACACAAATTGAACCATGAAGCATGAGTTACTTAGAAAAAGAAGCCCTGTCAACCTTACATCATCGTGAGTGCGACGACCAGGATTTAGAGAAAAGCAGTGTTCACGGGCGGCATCTTTTCCCTGGAGCTGATGTCTTTTCTTTAGCTAAAGGCACGGGGATTCTTTTTGAACTTCAGTACCTTTATATGCGAGAATAAAGTGACACAAGCACAAGAAACTTCTCATGGAACTCCTTCTTTTTGATGATGTTTTAAAACAACAATTGGTCATGCCTGGCGAATAATAAGTCCTTTCTTCGACTACAAGAGGTTCATATATGTACTAACCTGCACGACTCAATGCTCACCCACTGACAAATGAGAATTTTCGTTTTGCGAAATAAAACGACTCGATTGTGGTTATGCACAAGCTCATATTATAAAATTTTCAGAATCAAAAAGGCTAGCTGCAGTTACTCAAATGATTGTTTAATGGCTTAAAAACACTGACTGATTCGCTTTTGCAGTGACGCAGCTAAGAACGATAATTTCATTGTAAGCTCAACAATAGAACTGCAGTATACAGACAGGCATAAAGGCCTAGGAACGGAAGCCTGTCAAGTAATATTTAAATAAACATTTAACCGCAAAATTTTCGTGGAACTCTAAGAACTTAGTTTTCATGCACAAGTGAACAAAGCATATGATATGTGTAACGAGCCGCCCAGCTTCCACTCGACACGAATTCTAGCTTAAATCGATTCTGTCGTTTTACAATATGTGAATAAGGTTCCTCTAAGTTTCTTCCTCGCAAGTCACTCACTGCCTCGGCTCTTGGCTTTCTGCTTTTGGCGTCCATTGACCTGCAGTTCGATGACTTCACTCGGCAATACGCTTCCTGCCAATTGCCATCTGCACAAGGCCAGTCTGCACAAGGCACAAGGCCCTGTTGAAAATAGGCTCTTAATTTTTTTTTTGCCTATCATATTCGAAACCTTTTCCTTTACTTTTTAAAAATAAAGAGCTCGTTATACGAGCAAAGCAGCATTGCGTAAATCGAAAAAAATAATGGAGGGGGGGACACCTATACTTGCACCGGATAGGGATATCCTGTCCCTATAGCTGCGTATTTCAACCACTTACTGCATTGAAGAAGAATGGAAATTTGGGCTAGTTGGTTTGAATTCATGGTAATAAGGGCTGCAGCGCGAGCACGAATGTGCTAGAAGAAACAGACGAAAGTCGAGGCACGGAAGGAACTTCAGTGCATGGTGCCCTAAACTATACAAGCCACGCTCACCCGACGTGGCGGCTCTATCAGAAGAGTACTTACTGCATACGCCTTATTCAATGATTGTACTCGAGAAGTTCAAATTTTGGATTACTACAATGTAATCAATAAATTAGTCAGTGGTTTGTGTCAGTGAAACTTTCGCATATGGCTGCGTTTTGTAAAATGGGTAGCATGCCTTACACCACAAATAGTTACACGTGCTAAATGTTTTCGAACTTGCTATGCGCCAACTACGCGCTCCTTAAGGAATGTGCACAGTAATATATGTGCCTTTTGTAATGGGTTCCTGACCTTAAACCATGAAGTTATGATAATCACATGTTATAATGCCCTATGAATAATGGCCTTGTGTGTACCACGAATTAGCCCCGCCACGGTGGTCTAGTGGCTAAGCTACTCGGCTGCTGACCCGCAGGTCGCGGGTTCGAATCCCGGTTGTGGCGGCTGCATTTCTGATGGAGGCGGAAGTGTTGTAGGCCCGTGTGCTCAGATTTGGGTGCACGTTAAAAAACTACAGGTGGTCGAAATTTCCTGAGCCCTTCACTACGGCGTCTCTCATAAACATATGGTGGTTTTGGGACGTTAAACCCCACATATCTATCTATGTACCACGCATTATTACAGCGATACTATGTTTTATTGTAAAGTCTATATCAAGACGCCCGTGTTTGCATAGCATGAACGTTATCTTCACTGCTGAGCTAAGCAGATAAAGTTATTTCCACTCGATGTCTACCAAGCAGTCATGGCTGTTCAGTAGAACACAGGCTTGCCGCTCAAACAGCCTGAGATTGATCTTCGCACAAAAATAGAAACTTTTATTATTGACTCCCTTTGAATCTATCTCATTTTTTGGTCACGGACAAAATGAATATTATCTCATGACCAGCGACGCCGACGCCGCAATTTCGGCGTGACGAAATATTTAACGCTACGATGTTAGTACTCGATGAATAAGCTGGATGATCAGGCATGGTGTAACTGAATTCATTAGAAAGTTCATTCAAAATATTCGCTAGAATGTCATGAGCATTTATTGCTTCAATAATGCCTTCCCCGATGACGTCGACGGTAACGTGGCTCCATGCAAATAAACTCGTAGCCGTAGGTATTAAGGAAATATCCGCAACTGCATTGTCCTCTGCAGGGATAGTTGTACGGGTAGTACGTGCTGCAAGGCTAGAAAGATACAAGAAAAATAAAGTGCGTGCAGCTGACAAGTTAGTATATAGACTGTAAATATATATATATATATATATATATATATATATATATATATATATATATATATATATATATATTCGTGCCTTGTTTCCAGACTTACAAAGGACTTTTGATTGATTGATGTGGTAGGGTTTAACGTCCCAAAAACCACCATATGATTATCAGAGACGCCGTAGTGCAGACCTCCGGAAAATTCGACCACCTGGTGTTCTTTAACGTGCAGACTTACACAGGACTGCAGTACTAGCATCGATCATCGGCGTGCTGTAAAGGGTCCGAGATCGAGCGGGCTGGTATACGGAATCATTGCTTAAAACAGCGCGAGAAACCATTGCAGCAAAGAGCAAACAAAGCGCTGACATCTCGCAAATTTAGAATTACTTCATGCCGAACGTCAGCAACCGATCATGTGAAGTGGATCGTACTAGAAAGGTCCACAGCTACGATATGTTTTTTTTTTGAAGTCGTTGTTTATTAGCGCTGTTTCCAGCTATAACCGAAGTCAGCCTTACAAACCAATTTCTCCTGAATAGATCAACTGCTGCCCCAAAAAAACGACACGCTCTTTATCATAATTTCATTCTGTGTGCACATCGCTTTCTCACCTAGTCACGTTCTGAATGTTCGTGACGACGCGCTGTACGTAATATGGCTTGCAGAACATAAATACGCTCTTGGTGGTGTCACTCTTCGTGGCTTTACTACTAGCGTATCCGTTTGTTTACCGTTCAAGACATTCGTCTCAGTAATTTTAGGGAACTCACTGTGATTGCGAAATCGAACAGAGCTCTGTGGATTTTGTACTAGCTTTTCCATCTCCGAAAATTCGCTTGCCAACCTGTAGAACTACTAACAGAGCATGCAAAACGTCTGCTGTGATTTAGTGGACGGCCCACGGACGCGCCATGAGAATGCAGGTCGCTCTTTTATGCTTAAATAGAAAAATTCAGCAGGTCTCTCGTACCTTGGAAATCGACGTTGTACCAAGCACGTGGTGGGAAGGTAACCGTGTTGTAATTTTTTATTGAGCGACAGGTCATGAAATGACGCGTATATACGTAAAAATGTTGAACACACAGACATATGTTGAAGAGTTTCAGATGTTTATATATCAGTTATTGGCACTTGTGCATGATGACAACAGGAACGTGAGTACTTGCGTTACCAGATGCAATAAGGTGATCTGAAGCACTGGCGCACGCGAGGATGGTAGCCCTAAAAACTGCTTCATAAATCACCTTCAGCACATGGCACCCTACTATGCAAGTGGCGTTAACCCGACTTGGTGGCTCTATCACAAGAGTACATATGCAAGGTTTTTAAATCAGATATCCAGCACTCCATTCACAACTGACATCTCACGCACATGAGGGTCTACTTGAAACGCAGTTTCGAAACCTGGCGTGGCTCTGTGGTAGAATGCTTCATCGCCACGCAGAATGCTTTGGTTTGATTCCTGCTGAAACCTTAACATTTATTCTTTCCATTCGTCAGGTCAACGCTACAAATGTATGGTTTTTTCTTAACGCTCTGTGTTCTCGTCATACATGGGGAGATACTGAGTTTCAATCACGTGTGACACATACCCGCCTACCAGTGGCACATACCCACCCTCTGGTAGGTGTCACTGTTTGGAAGGAAGTGTAATGACGTACGTGACGGGATGGTGACGTTATTCATGTATTGACCAGCGTGTCATATTCGTTATACCATCTTATTTTCCCATGCTAATTTTGGTTAACGCCAAGTTAAGGGACGTAAGCGGACAGACAGACAGACAGACAGACAGACAGACAGACAGACAGACAGACAGACAGACAGACAAATAGATAGATAGATAGATAGATAGATAGATAGATAGATAGATAGATAGATAGATAGATAGATAGATAGATAGATAGATAGATAGATAGATAGATAGATAGATAGATAGATAGATAGATAGATAGATAGATAGATAGATAGACGCCAATTGACTTCCACTATGCAAATAAATTCTTCCCATTTAAGATCAAGACAAAAATGTCTAAACGAGTTGTCATTTTCTGGTGGCAACTACTCCTTCGCGCATGCTTATCTGTGTGTTATAAAAACGTGAGAATATATGTTAACGCCACCTTCGGGTGCGCAATTATCGCTTGGTGCATCCTTTAGCGCCCGGTCCATCGTGCAGCGCTAACAGCCTCTTACCTCGTGACGTCAGAAACAACGTCACCTGAAGATGGGACGCAAATGGAACCTCAAAATTTGTAAATTGACAACACTAGGCTCCTTAGCCGTCATTCCTCCTCGGTTCTTCTCCGCTTGGTCTCCTTCTTCGATCATGGCACAGCTTACCGTGCTCAAGAGTATCAGATGGCAGCTCACACTTGAGTTATACATGGACTCCTCCTTTCCATGAAAGCTCATGCACCCACTACGCATAATTTGATTCTGGTAGGTAATTTAAATATATTCACTTTACGTTTTGTATGATTTTTATTATTACCCCGCAAAAAAAAATTTTAAACCAGCGTAATGCTGGCTCATCACAAATATGGAGGTGTCATGTACACTGCAATTAGGTGTGCAGCTTTTGTTAAGCTTGTAGACCGATGTCGTTTTTCAGTTGCTGTAGCAAACACGTTTGAGACTGTGTTGTGACACCCCCTTTACAATGCGCATTGTTCTTGCCAGGTGAATATATGGAATATATCACAGCATGCTGGTGAAAGCCAGCCCTTACTATTTATTTACCAAACACATTTGGCTATACATACTTCACAGTTGCTGAAAAAAATGATACCTACAGCACGACAAGCCCTGGTACCTAAATTACTCGAAATTCTCGAAGTATCTTTGTTAGCAAATTGGTAAATATCAAAATACTTACTGCTCCTGGACTTCTACACGTGCCACGGATAGCCCATGAGCTTGCACTCGAGACATTGCTGCGGCAAGAGGACAAACATTTTGTCAACTACAATTGAACTGCACTTGACGCCATTCAGTTACCCAATGTTATGGCACGAAGTTTCAATATGCAAACAATGTGATTTCAAAAATAAGCTGACGCCAATTTTCAGAAGCGCGTAACTATATATGCTTTAGAAAATGTATAACACAATTTAGAAAACCACATACGTTAGGTAGATCGCTGAAATCAGAAAATAATTACGCCAGTGTTCTCCTAATGAAAAAAAATAGTCTTAAAAACCTTCATATAGGCATGGTTTACCAGCGAAGTTTTAGATAAACTCTAACTCAACTTGCATCGTGACCACTAGCTGGAGAGAAACAGATGGCACGATCAGAGTATTTTCTTTTTTTTCTCCTGGCCCCTCCTTTCTGTCCTTAATCCTCTTCCCCTCTACAGAATAGCATGTATGCGCTTAACGAACGTGTGCAGCATTGTCTGTTTTTCATTACAGAGTTTCAGCCCTTCCTCGGACTCAAACTCTTTTGACACAATCTCTGCTTTCGCGCAGTCCCACACTCTCGATTTCTGTATGTGGATGCTGCTTCATCAGCGCCTCGGTTGCTCCGGAAAGCTGTCCGGGATTTCCGGAACCTGAAACCTGCGTGGTGGACAAGTTTTTCAACGGAGATACGTCAGTGCTAGAAGCTTCTTTACAAAAAGATCCGTTACAAAAATTGTGGCATTAGAGTAAACCAATTCACGAAGTAGAGATCGATTGATATGCGGGGTTTAGCGTCGCAAAATCACCATATGCTTATGAGAGACGCCGTTGTGGAGAGCTCCGGAAATTTCGACCAACTATGGTTCTTTCACGTGCACCCAAATATGAGCACATGCATGGTTCTACAGCATCTTCGCCTCCATCGAAAATCAAGTGAAGATAGTGTCTTGTGAGTGTATAATGGGTGTAATAGTCGTACACAAGCATGGTAAAAAAGTTTGCAGAGGGCCTTAGAATAGCCGCCCTTCGAGTTTTCACTGTGACTGGGCGGTATGTTGCGTGTAGACCGGGTGATTAGCTGTGTACTATTAGGAGCCCGGCATGTCAACCACCATTAAATCTCACGTGAAGTGCTCACGCTCGAAATCGAGGTGTCAATAGCGGCTTAAAAGGTGGATGGTAATGTTATAAACTAGACATAAGTAAACACATACATACATACATACATACATACATACATACATACATACATACATACATACATACATACATACATACATACATACATACATACATACATACATACATACATACATACATACATACATACATACATACATACATACATACATACATACATACATACATACATACTACATACATACATACATACATACATACATACATACATACATACATACATACATACATACATACATACATACATACATACATACATACATACATACATACATACATACATACATACATACAGACAGACAGACAGACAGACAGACAGACAGACAGACAGACAGACAGACAGACAGACAGACAGACAGACAGACAGACAGACAGACAGACAGACAGACAGACAGACAGACAGACAGACGACAGACAGACAGACAGACAGACGGATGGATGGACGGGCAGACAGACAGGCAGAGGAAAGGAGGGAGAGGCTCTTCACCCCACTAATCATATTTCAATCCGTGGATATGCTGTCACTTTTTGGCCAATCAATAGATGCAAGTCACGCAAAACACGCCACTCCATGCCAGCGAACGCGTGAGCTTGAAGCACGAAGCTTCGTCTTTAAAAGCAGGCCTGAATAGAGCAGGCAGTGGAGTTAAAGCGTAAGCAATGTAGCAGCGTTCTTGAGAGAGGCTGCCGTTAACATATTTATATTATAACTACGTCCATAGTAATCAGTACGTTGGTCACCTTGTGGTAAAACCTCCATTCATGAAGTTCCCTTCTATGCATTTTGTCTTGGGCATTACTACAACACTCCGGAAAATATTTTTCCTGTCAAATGATAATTGCTTTCTAGAAAGGCTGTTATACTTCTTTGGTCACTTCTTCATCAATTTATTCCATATATCAATGATAGCAAGCTTCTTGCTTTTTCTGCGTTCAGTTGTCTGCTTTACATGTTTCAGTAGCTAAAACACATCTTAGCCATTTTTGCCGGTATACACGTCGACGTAGTGTTCTGGTTACTCCGAATTTGTATGCCCTTCGTTGGCAACTGAGCTGCTAATCGGGTTTAAGATGGCTTACAAACTGCAAGGATTTACTGCAATCGATGTGATATGAGTACGTACAAGAGGTCTAGAGTTAGGTGCACGGTAAAAAACCCAAGGTGGCTGAAATTTCCAATACGGCGTCTCCCATGTGGTGGTTTTGTGACGTTAAACTCAACAATTTTATCAAGCATGTTCTGGCCGTGTTTTCGCATCCTTCCTCAAATATGTAGGCCTGAATTTGCGAATAGGGCGCAATATTTGAATTCCCGGCTGAGTGAGTTCTTGAAGTGTTCGCATTCTCTACAATCAATTTTTCTACCAATGGGCAACGCTTGCGCAGTGCTGTCGGCCTCATACGCCTAGTAAGGTACTTCCATTACCTAGAGCGCCAGTAGGTAATGTGTCGCATTTCGACTGAGAATCCTTAGGCGAGTCCTTCGTAATGCGCGGCACATAACTAAGCTAATGTCTGAAGGTAATGAATGTACCAATAAGGTATATAAGTCAGCGTACCCTAATTATGTAGATTCAAAAGCTCAATCAAGCGCGTGAGGTGGCGGGGAGACACAATCTCCGGTCCTTCTTGTGGGTAACTTAGCCCCAGGCCATGAATTTGCCGGAGTTATTATTGCCACCACCCCCATCAATTTCTGAGACGTTTTCCAATGTAAAACCACAAGGTCGAAAGAAACGTTTGTTAAACAAGAATGACATGATCCCCGTAAGAAAACACAAAGAATTAACAAGTTATCGCAAAAGGCTGTGACAAGTATACTTACATCATCGCAAGCGTGATTGCGACAATTAGAAGAAATGCAGTATTAGCTGCGGACATCGTGATAGTAGATCTCGCACCTCGTACCTGATGCAGACTACGAGGCTACCGTAGTATATCACAGGTTCTTATATACAATGTAATACAGTAAGGGTAAAAGGCGTTTATATTACGTTTATTTTATCACATATTACGCTTTCACTGACATGGTTTTCACAAAAGAAAGTATCTTCGTCTGGTAGTATGACAGTGTGACGTACATATTCTTCTGCTCAAAGTTTCAAATGATGATACGTTTTGTACTCACAATCCACATACACTGGCACTTCACTAATAATATTTTTTCAGAAAAAATGTGTTAACAATGCCATAATACGTTAATCACTATAGTAACACGCAAGCACTCGTCTAACGCTCCGACAATGGAACTCCCAGTTTTGTGGAAATCATGATTGAATGATGCATATCGTGGCAAAAATATATGTTTGTGCATTCACTGAATTAAGTGCACGAAATCAAAGAAGCTTATAATGAATCATTTGTACAAGAATATGCTAGTCCGTAAATTGTGGTACATAATCACACCTATAGACTGGTCGTGTATGAAGCAAACTTTATAGCGAAGTAGAAAGCTAGACTAGGAATCCGGGATTGTCAAGAAATGCTTTAGCTATAAAAAATATCAAATGTGGCAATAAAATATTACTTAGTTTTTATTTTTGACTACACTTATGCCCACGATGAGACAACACTAGGTGATACCGAGTTGCACCTGAGAGCGACTTTTTGTACTTGTATAATCCATTTGTATTCCTTGATGTGTAGTGGACAAGTAATGCACCAGGGTAGCCAATCCTGCTCTGCTGAGGAAGTGCATTACCGGCAGGTGGTCGCCAGCGAGGCCACACCCCCAGAATTTATTTTCCTTTTTTTAAACAATTGCTTCATCCCGTGTTTTATGTATATATGCGAATAGAAATGGTGCGTCATTTCAAGCGAATTGTGTCATTTCATGCTAGGCTGCTGCGCTATCTCTAAGTAGGGAGTTTCTGGTGCCTTTCTTAGCACTGTCGAATACCAACTGGCCCCCTATCAGTTCTCAACTTCACATAACTCGTAGCTCGTCTGGCCTTCTCTTTCACCGTTCGAAACTCCTTGTTTACATTAAAAACAAGAAGTCTGAATTCATTGGCATGGATTCAAACTTCTTACATTGTGAGCTTGCGCTGTAGATACCCTTTCATTTCACACGTTTTAACGTGATAGTAGAGAGCTCATGTGGCAGAAAACTTGCCACCAGCGTCGTCCCCGTTGGTTGTAAACGAAAAGTTGTCTGTGCGTCTGTGACCAAAAAATCAAATTACCTAGATAGCCGCGGGAGGCCGCTACTTGTGCACGCGTGCGCACGTGATCACACTGAACAAGCCACGCGTTCAAAGAAAAAAAAAAGTGCTGAAGGTCACGAGGCAAGGTAGTTTTTTTTGCCCTGCCACCCCTCCCTGCTTAGCTTCCAGCGCTTTCGTTGGGACGAGAGAATAGATAATGCAATGGCAGCATGCGACAAACATTTGTAACTCCACTCGCCCTAGACGAATTCTTAGAATTTTTGCGGCGTTGAAATTGTGAAGAAAAAAGTTCTTCTAGTGAATTCATTCCATTGTTACTTGAAAAATTGTTTCAGGGCCCCTTAGCGCATTTGGTTCCACAGGTGTCACGACAGAAACGAGCCCATTCGGCGATAATAGCACGCGCTGGTCCACACTACTGTGTGCGTGTTTGTGTGCGTGCGTGTGTACGTAACAAAACATTATAATAAATATGCACTTAGCGATTGAAGTGTGCAGTAGGGGCCAGATTTTTCTATCACGTGCAACTCCTAAATGCGAAGCTTAAGGGTCCCCCAATTTTTATTTTTCTTAATTTCTTCCTATCGCTCAATTTTAAAAAGGTTGGCTTCAAAGTGTGCACAGAGTCGAATTTTTTGAAGTTTTACAAATTTCAAGGGGTAACCCTTCTAATTTGGCATTTCCTGTCAACCGACGAGGTGCGCGCTCGTGTTTCTGAACCAATCGGCTCCAATTGGAACTAATCGAACCAGCAAACTCTCGATTCTGAACGCACGGTGCTAGCAACTACGCCACAAAGCTTACGCTGCCTGGTGATCTAACGGCAATCTATTTATATACACCATACACCGTTTGGCAGTCCCCAGAGGTTCAAAACTTTAGCGCGTTTTTGTTATCACTGGCGAGTTCGCGCAACAGGCTCACGTTAGGCGTGCTCTAAAGATGGTCGCCTCCACGAAGCGCAGCCTCCACGGAGCGTAATCTTTCCTGCACACGCGCTTATGAGACATGTTTCGAGAGAGGATGAAGGCCACCTCGCTCGCTGCCACGGCCGCGTTTAACAAAAGGAGAGTGCTGCTGACACACGACACACGAAGAATTGTGAGAGTCGTTCATGCTTTCATGTGTGTACTTGTGCGCTCGTTTTGTGCCTCTTTTTTCATTAAAAAACGCGTTTCAAAGTATAGCTGTCACAGTTATTAGTGCGCGCTCGTCCTGTGTATTCCTATTTCATGCATTCTTTCTGCTTGAATTGTGCGCTGCAAGTTTCCGGCTGATTGCCTTTTCTAATGTGGCTTTGCCATTAGCTACTATTGTTGAATCAATGCACAATAAACGCTCAACTACCTCTGTAAAAACAAGCTTCAGTTTTGTGTAATACTGATTGCTATTTTAAGAATCAGCCACATTTATTTCATCCAGCGGCTGTTGCACATGTATGTGGATATGTGCCCCAGGCGATTGACAGTCTATATATACCCAGGAAGAGCGAGAACCCATATAATGCAACAAAAAATAAAAATAAACGTCAGGCTTCCAGAAGGAATCGAACTCCAGCATACTACGTGACAATCAAGTATTGTACGCCACAGAACCACGCCAGTTCTTGGAAGTGCTTCCTAAATGAACCCTAGAGTTCATGAAATATCAAGTGTAGTGAAGCGTCATCCATTGAAGTTCGCTTGTATTGCTAGTTCAGAGCTACCATCCTCGCGAGCACCAATGTTTGATACCAGCTTACCGCATCTGGTGTTCCTGATATTGATATTGTTGCTAGAGTCATTACCCAACCGCAAATAACGGCCTATATAAAACATGTGTATGTGTCTTTTTAACGTGTGTTTGTTCCTGCATTGGTGCATATTTTTAGCGAAGCTTCGTAACGTTTCGCTCAATAAAAAGTTACAACACAGTCACCTTCCATCCGCGTGCTTCGCATAACATTAATTCTCAAGCTATACGTTGCATCTCACGAATTTCCTCTCGTTTCATCTTTTTTATGTCTATCGGTTACGCCACTGACGGTGACGAGTGCTTGAAAGCGGCGCTTTCGAAATAAAGAAGTCAGAGCTTCACTGCAAGGATGATGAACGGAACGTGGTGAAAACAAACTGAAATACTACACAAGGTACGGCCAGCGGCTAATTTCTTTAGTATTCCGTCTGGCGTAAGTAATCAAGATGATATTGTAAGGAAAATCGTGTGCTGCTCCGAGCGAAGCGACGTTTTCTCTATTGCTTCAACTCCTAGTGCTTAGAGGAAACAGAGCGCAGAGAAAGGTATGAGCAGCCTGTTGATTCTTGTCAAGAGGGGCTGCGCACCCCATGAGCTGATAAATGTGTGGAGTTGCTGTGGGACACACAGATACAATCATCGATAAATTCATTCATTCATCCGTCCATCTGCTCGTCCATCCATCGATCCATCCATCCGTCTATCGATCCATCTATCCATTCATCAAATCGTCCATCCGTCCGTCCGTCTGTCCGTACGTACGTCCATCGCACCCGTTTGTCCGTCCATCTCTGTCCATCCAAATTAGTATAAAAGGGTAAGATGGTGTGGCACGTGAAGTGATCTTATTTATTTGGATTTTATTTGTAACCTCCCGGAATTCCTCACGCTGACGATGATGGCCTAAATATGACTGGACTATTCATCTGGTGAGTTGTGGGAGTAGGGAGTAGTGATAGTGCAGGAAGGAGTGGGGGAAGCAGGGAAAGGTTTTGGGTGTAGTGAGCAGAGGAAGTGGAGGGAGGAGTAGGGCACTGTTCGTAGTGGGATTCACCCACCATCTGTGCTAAGTTCGAGAATGATGTACAATCAACGACGAGATTTTCACATCTGTCCGATAACGTTAATGCCTCGGCCAAAAACAGTGTTGCTGTTGAAAACAATTGCATAATAAAATCAGGTGTCAGCGTCACAGCATTTTCATTAAATGTACGTAATATCTGAAAGCAATACCCTGTACATGCATCTTGGGAGCGATGTGCCAGCTTCGATGTGGTGAAAAGTGTGCAAATGCGATGTATCAGCCAGCCAAAGAAGTTCCTGCGCATTAGCGGGCAGTTCTCAGAATTTCTTACCTTTTGTTCCGCATCAATTGCACATGACGTAATGCTACCCGTTACGCATCTGTGCGCTGAAAATCGTGGTAACTGTCATGATGATTATGTCGGCCTTAAGCACTCACATACATCTTCTAAGAAGTAAAAAAATAGTAGCATAGCAGTGGCCACGCTGATAACTTTACTAACATCATGGTGAGTGTGACAGTGATGATATGAAGAAATGCAACCTTTAGTGCCGTCATCGTAACGCAGTACGTTAACGCAGTACTTTCCACCTTTTCTCTGGTATTAGCTTTTTGCTAGAAACACGACTTCATCATATACGAGTGGTCGCATCACCACAAACAGCTTGTAATGTTGCTATTGTATTCTATATTATTCTAGGATCTGAATTTAGCTGCCGCTTCATCTTATGATTGAAAAATTTGATCTGTAAAAAAGAAAATTTGAAAGGTGAGTGTGTTTACAGACCCGCTGCAGCGTACAAACACTGCCTCATGAGAATTCTCGTTTTCGTAGAATAAGATCACGTGACATGGTGCGCTGCATGAACACTTTACAACAATATTCTAATAGGCAGCAATGCACGGCAGTTACATTGTAGCCACAACAACATAAATATCGACAACAATGGAAGACAGAACATATATATATTCAAAAAAGAAACAATATAACGGAAGAGCACAAGAGTTGAAGGCGACAACAAAAGCATCCTCTAATTATGGGAAGTTATTAGAGAACGCGAAACGTCTCTCATAACATTTTTGTCCGCCTCTTGATTGGCGTCCTGTCTTTTTTTGTTCACAATGTGAATTGGAAGTTTCTTTTAAAAAAACGAAAAATGGAAAAGCTCCGCTTGCCACATCTTAACACACCAGAAAAGCAATAATTTGGAAAAAAAAAACACCAGCGCTTGTCGCCGCCATCGTATTATATGCCCTCGTTTTCAATGCTACACTTATAATATCGTACCAAAACACCCACCAATGAGTCCTTTTAAAAAGACTGATTAAACAGGTCTTCAGCAAAATTTGCGTGTGTTTGTAAGGATCATGACGTGATAACATTAACGAGCTCATTACGCATAAATTTTGGTGCCCCGATGGCGTCGTTGCTTGTCAGTGGAAAAGCAGCATCGTCAACGGCTGAAAGATTGAGAGAGGTGCAAATAAACTAAATTATAAAATTTTCTGTTCAAGTGAGAATCGAACCTAGCCTTCTATATTTTTTTTGGTGGCGAGGAGCTGTTTTAGCACACAGCGACGTTTTTGCTTACAAAAAATTCGGAAAGTAACACTAGATTGCCCCGTGTGTTTGTTTTGAGTCCAGGGTTGCTGCTCGTGACTCCTTTGTGCCAAATTGTGGACTTTTCGACCCGTTTAGTGAAAAGAATTTTCAGTGGGTGCCATGCTATTTTCTGGCCTCCGTCGAACTTCTCGTTTTACATTAATGGTGTTGATTATTCATCACAGACTATCTATAATACCCCTCCGGCTCTATTCGCCAGCAAATTTGGCGACAATATTATGTTAAATGACCCAGTTGAGGTTGATTACATCAGGGCTTGTCACGTTTTTTTTATTGTCACGTCACTTGTATATATATATATATATATATATATTGTGATGTAACGGTGAAGGCAACCTTTATTAGGCCCAGAAGACACGATGAAGCGACCACGCCCAAGGCACAGAACTCAGACAAGCCAAGTCCCCACAGCAGAAGAAGATGACGACCAATCATGATGATGAATATGTGTAAAGATAGATGATGTGCTTAATGAATGCCTACACTAACTCCCCCCCCCCCCCACGTGAAAGTGGTCATCCTGACCGCAGTTCCTGGCCGCATTTTAAAGCGAAGATGAACGCCGTATGAAAGGCTTCATGCGGGATACGTGGACTATTTCTGCTGCCCTGTAGCGGCGGTCCGTCGGAAGAAGAACGGGTGCCACGCGATAATTCACAGGAGACGTTTGCTCCAAGACAGTGTAGGGGCCAATAAAACGGAATTGAAACTTCTCGCACAGTCCGGGAGTGCGAATGGGTGTAAGAAGGAGGACTTCGTCGCCAGGGCTGAAAGACACCGCACGATGAGAGGCATCATATTCAAGCTTGCGATCCTGTTGCTTGGCTTCAGTGTTGACGCGAGCCAGCTGGCGGCAATGAAGTAGACGAGACACGTATTCTTCACTTGAAGATGAACATGGTTTGACAGGCGCAGAGAAGAACGAAACATCGAGGAAAGAAGAGGGGAAGCGACCATGGACGAGGTAGAACGGCGAGTAACCGGTTGTGCGCTGTACAGAGGTATTATAGGCAAAAGTGACAAATGGCAAAATGGTGTCCCAGTTTCTGTGGTCGGGTTCGATATACATCGCAATCATATCTGACAGTGTACGATGGAAGCGCTCAGTCAGGCCGTTCGTCTGAGGATGGTAACTGGAGCTTGTTTTGTGTGTAGTGCCGGCTGCCTTGAGCACTTCTTCGACGAGTGCTGAAAGAAATACTCTTCCACGGTCGCTCAGGATTACACGAGGAGCTCCGTGTCGAAGGATTATTGCTCGAAGGATGAAGTCGGCCACTTCCGAAGCTGACGCAGAAGGCACGGGAGCTGTTTCGGCGTAGCGGGTCAGGTGGTCGACAGCTGTAACTATCCAACGATTGCCCGTGACAGTCATAGGAAGCGGACCATACAGGTCAATGCCAACTACCTCGAATGGTTGCAGGGGAGACGGGAGTGGTTGTAATTGTCCACTTCGAGTTGATGTAGGTAGCTTGCGACGCTGACAAAGGGCGCATGAGGCAACGTACTTCGCGACACAGGTGGACAAGCCCGGCCAGTAGTAGTGACATCTTATGCGGTCATACGTTTTCTGAAAGCCCATGTGTCCAGCAGACATGTCGTCGTGATATGTCTTGAGGACTTGAGCCCGAAGAGAGCGAGGTAGAACGGGCACCCAGCGTTGACCATCAGGGTGGTAGATATGACGGTACAGGACGTGGTTGTTGAGCTTGAATTGCGTGAGCTGTCGGCGAAGACGGGCGTTAGGGGGCCGGCAAGTCCCGTCAAGACGGTCCATGATGCGGCGACAGTAAGGGTCAGCACGTTGGTGAGATAAGAACAAACTACACTCGCTTGGAGAAGTTGGGTCCAAAGTAGTTAATGACGAAACATGTAGGGAAGAGACGGCCGAAAGCTTCTCGTGTGCGGCAGTGGCGGGTTTGTTAAACGGGTCCGAAGAGAGCGGGCAACGCGAAAGGGCGTCGGCGTCTTGATGCTTGTTTCCCGACTTGTATGTGATAGTGAAGTCGTATTCTTGTAAGCGAAGAATCCAGCGACCAAGGCGGCCGGACAAGTTCTTGATTGTCGAGAGCCAGCACAAGGCGTGATGGTCCGTAACCACAGTAAAGTGGCGGCCGTGGAGATAAGGTCGAAACTTTTGTATCGACCATACGACCGCTAGACACTCCTGTTCGGTGATGGTATAATTCTTTTCAGCAGGGGTCAGTGCACGGCTCGCGTATGCGACGACTTTCTCACGTGAAGATTTTTCTTCTCTGTAGGAGAATTCCACCAATGCCTCGACCACTAGCGTCTGTATGCAGGAGCGTAGGCGCGGTTTCGTCGAAATGGCAGAGGACTGGTTCGGATGTGAGTGCACACTTCAGTTGGGCAAACGCCGCTTCACATTCAGGAGACTACACAAAGGTGACGCCTGATCCGAGCAACTTGTGCAATGGTGAAGCTATTGAGGCGAAGTCTCGAATGAATCGGCGAAAATAAGAAGCGAGGCCGAGGAAACTGCGCAAATCTTTGGCTTTTTCAGGACGCGGGAAGTGATGGACAGCGGAAATCTTGTCAGGATCGGGACGAATACTGTCCTTGCTTACGATGTGGCCTAACACTTTAATCGTCTTGCTCGCAAAACGGCACTTCTTGGTGTTCAGCTGAAGGCCTGCGTTTGCAAGGCACGTAAGAACTTCGTCCAGTCGTTGCAAGTGCTGAGGGAAGGTTGACGAGAAAATAACGATATCGTCTAAATAGCACAAGCAAGTCTTCCACTTCAAGCCTCGTAAAACTGTGTCGATAATCCGCTCGAATGTTGCTGGAGCATTGCAAAGGCCGAATGGCATGACGTTGAATTCATACAGCCCATCTGGTGTTGAAAACGCTGTCTTTTCTTTGTCATCCTCGTGCATGGGTATTTGCCAGTAGCCTGAACGCAGGTCTAGGCTTGAAAAGTACTCAGCACCTTGCAGTGAATCCAAAGCATCGTCTATGCGCGGCATGGGGTAAACATTCTTGTGGGTAATCTTATTAAGTGCTCTGTAGTCGACGCAAAACCGCACGGAGCCATCTTTTTTCCTTACTAAAACAACAGGGGATGACCAAGGACTCGCGGAGGGACGTATAATGTTCCGTTGCAGCATATCGGCTACATTTTGTTCAATGACTTCACGCTCGGATGAAGAGACGCGATATGGTCGACGGCGTACTATGGAAGTGCCATCGGTCTGGATACGATGCTTAATAATGGACGTCTGTCCCAGAGATGAGGAATGGGCATCAAACAATCTCCTATGCTTTTGTAGCAAGGCAAGCAACTCATCTGTCTGTGAAGAGGTCAGTTCTGGACTAATAGTTGCAGCAAGAACAGAAACGCTTGATGAACGTCCAATAGGAGGAAGGTTAGAACACGCTGGCATAAGAGAGACAACAGAGACAGGTTGAGATTCAGAAACGCAAGCCATTGTGGTGCCTTTAGGAATGAGAATTTTCTCAGAAGTCTGGTTCGTAGCGTAGAGAAGTCCGAAGCCATTGTGGAATCGCGCTAGACCTGAAGCAAAGGCTATACCTCTTGCGAGACAGCGTGCAGATGGTTGGACAAACACGTCACCAGAGTCGATCACATTAGAAGTGATGGCAACTATGCGCTGATGACCAGGTGGTAGCTCGGTCTCTTCAGCAGCGAGTAAGCGAACGGGTTTGTCATCTGCATACAGGGCATAGTCAGTTTCCATCATATGAACAACATTTTCTTTACAGCAGATGGAAGCGTTCGCCGTAGACAGAAAATCCCAGCCTAATATAATCTGGTGGGCACACGAATTCAGCACAGCAAATTGTACAAAATGAAGAATACCAGCTATAAAAACACGAGCGGTGCACATAGCGGCAGGTCTAATGGCGTCCCCTTGAGCAGCGTGCAGTGTAGGTCCATCATAAGGGGTGGTGACTTTCCGTAGACGTGAGCACAAAGAACGACCAATCACAGACAAAGAGGCACCAGTGTCTATTAAAGCGTCCACGTACACACCTTCTATTAAAACAGCTATCGTATCACATGGACGCACTGGAGGAATTTCTGTCTTTTCGTTCGATGCAGCTTTTCCTCCAAAAGCTGCAGAGGTTAGTTTTCCGGGCGTTGGTTGTTGAATTGCGAAACAGGTCGCAATGGAGACGTGGAACGGCGGAGGGGTGAGGGTGAGCGGCGTCTAGTTGAGCGGTAGGAACTGGTTGGCTCAGATGTCGAAGTTGGAGACGGTGAGCGGCGTAGCGGCGGATCATATGGACGACGTTGGAAAGCGTACCAGTTTGTCCCATCATGCCGTCCGTAGGTGTCGAGTCCACGACGCTCGTCCTGCTGACGCTTCCGACAGACGCGTGCAATGTGGCCCCGATAGCCGCAGTAATAACAGATCGGACGATGCGGCCGACACGGTGGGTGAAAGGGCTGGCTTGTCACACTCGGAGTTAACGAAGCCAGCGGGACAGGCGTCGAGTGTGCGGGCATCGGTTGTACCACGGGTGGTGAGCCAGCGAGGACTTGTACGTACGTCGGCTGGAGTCGAGGTACTGGAGAGTCTACAAACGCTGGCCTGGTCATGGACGCCAACTCCTCTTTGATAACATCCCGCAAAACATTGTTAGAGGGGGGAGGTGGACTCGGTGTCATTGAGAGGCCGAAAGATTGCAGCTCTTCCCGTATAAGCGCCCGGATCATGGCACGCAATGAGGCATCAGTCGTGGTAGTGTTTTCAGAGCTGTCCGGCGGTAACCGTTGGGATTCAAGTTCCTCCAGGCGTTGGCACGTGGCAACAACGTCAGCGACCGTAGTCGGGTTCTGAATGACCAAGGCATTGAACGCGACCGTGCCTATCCCTTTCAGTAGATGACGAACTCTCTCTGATTCAGACATGGACGTGCTGAAACGGTGACAGAGAGCAAGCACATCCTCTATGTACGATGTGTAGGACTCACCGCATTGTTGCTTGCGAGAATCCAGTGTCTTCTTCGCGAGAGCTGAACGAACCGCCGGGGTGCCGAAAATTTGGCGAAGCTGTTGCTTGAAACGTGTCCAGTCCGTAATGTCCGTTTCATGATTGAAAAACCATGTTTTCGCTACGTCAGTGAGGTAGAAAGAAACACGGCGAAGCTTGGTAGGATCATCCCAGTTGTTAGTGGAACTCGCTCGATTGAACTGGTCCAACCAATCTTCCACATCTTCACCTCGAAGTCCGGCGAACGTGGGCGGCTCACGCTGGTGTGCGGTGATAATCCACGATGGATAGGCCGTGGTAGCCGGGGCCGTGGAGGTAGACGCAGAAGCGCCGGTTGGCTCGTCCTGAGGCATGTTACCGGACACCTGGTACAAACGACGACCTGAGCGCAGCTCCAGGAGGCAGATCGGGCTGCGAGAGGTACTGGGATCGATACCCAGCACCTCCACCACTTGTGATGTAACGGTGAAGGCAACCTTTATTAGGCCCAGAAGACACGATGAAGCGACCACACCCAAGGCACAGAACTCAGACAAGCCAAGTCCCCACAGCAGAAGAAGATGACGACCAATCATGATGATGAATATGTGTAAAGATAGATGATGTGCTTAATGAATGCCTACAATATATATATATATATATATATATATATATATATATATATATGTGTGTGTGTGTGTGTGTGTGTGTGTGTTCTTGAAATAAATTCAGTGTTACGTTTAATATTGGAATATTACCAACACTGCCCAGCAAGACACTCTTCTGAAATTAATTTCATTTCCCTTAAATATTAAGGTAATTGCGCTTTTCGCCCGAAAAACTGAAGACATAGGTGTAACTGCCAGAGTTTCGGAGGCTAGATTTTTTATCTGCATTCCTTCAGCTCTTGTAAAACAGGATACTCTCGAAAATGATGATGTACTATTGACGGACTCATCATCAGCGGTATCTTGTCTACCCCCGCAAGCCCCAGGCTCTGATATAATTAAAACGAATATGTTAAACATTTTTATGTCGCCTCTAGTGTGTGTTATTAAATACCGTAGAATATTTTATAAAAGACGCGTGGCTTCCTACAGTGTGGGAAGTAGCGAAAGTAATTCCTCTGCTTAAAGATAACAACAAAGGGTATGCGCTGAACATCATTTACCCATTTCATTACCATCTAGTTAAGTAAAGTTTATTGAGATATTATTACACGCTTGGATCACTAAACTTGTGACTACGAAAGTATAATTGTGTCCCTGTCAAGTTGTTTTAGATTAAGGACGTTCATTTAGAGCCCACAGCAGAATTCAACTAGTACGGTGCCAGAAGCAGTATGCAGCACTAGCTACTTCAGATCGGCTGCTTACCCGTAGATCGCGCGGTCGATCCCGGCCAGGGCAGTCGCCATTCGATGCAGGCGGAATGGTAGAGAACGCCCACGTGCGATGTAAGTGCACGTTAAAGAACATCATACGGTCAAAACTTCCAGAGTACACCGCCACGTCGTCTTCAATATTCATACAGAGCTTTCGGAACGTCAAACCGCCGAAATTATTATCAGTCACTTTAGATATTTCTAAAGCGCATGACAGGGTCGAGTAACCAATTTCACTAGAAAGGATTAACAAGATTGGCTTACCTGACTGCGGTGGTACTTGAATTTGGTGGTGGGATATGTGTTGGTCCGGACTCAGGATCGCCGGTCCAATTGTGGGGTAGCACCCGAGTTGCCCTGCTCAGTCCACAACTGAATTTTTTGCGGGACTGGCAGTTTTACTGTGTAAAAGGTAAAATTTCAATGGAAAAATTCAGGCAAATACGCGTTGTCCCGCAGGCGTTGTTTTGTCTAAGTTACAATTTAATATCTCGTTTAAATCTCTTCTGCGTCGCCAAGAATAAGCATGTACATATGTTTACTCTGATGATATAGCTTATTTGCTTCAGCGGATGACATTCAATCGCTTCATGCGTACACCGTCTAGCAAAGTTGTTGTTCTTCTCGAGGCCAGCATAAGCGGGCAACGCAGTCTCACGGCCATGTTCGCTGTCGCGTCTTTTTTTATCTTTCTTTCGGTCTCAGACAGATCAGGAGGCACGCGTCGTTCAGCTATTTTAACACGATAGGGTTAGAGGGCCAGTCAACAGACTCCGGCCGCTACGCTGAAGAATTCATCCAGCCTGTATGTACTACAGGAATTGTGCAAATAGCACAACGCCACGGCTGTTAGCGCTATATTAAAGAGCTCGTTTCGCAGAAATTTTGATGTCGTCATTAGTGTCAGCATCGGTGTTGGCGTTGGTGTTGGCGTCGTTGTCGGCGTCCTTGTTGGTGTTGGCAGTGGTGGTTGTGGTCAGTAAATCATCATCTTGTCCACGAGAAAAATAGAGTAGGACACAGATAGAATAAATGATAAACTCTTCCGGGTCTCTGTAAGGGTTGAATCCATGTGCATAGAAAGTACATGTTCTATAACAAAGCTACGACATTTATTGGAACTGTTTTGTAAAAAAAACCAAATATATAAATGCCATGTAGTGGAAGCAGTCTGCTTTACGGCTCATCATATAGCAGGACAGAAGCGTAAAAACGCGCCAGGCATAAAAAATGTACATTGAGAAATGAGTGCGTGTTTCAAAGTGACACTGAAGTCAAATAACACTTCATGTCAGAGTGAAAGCTCAATGTATAACAATTTCTTCTAAAACAATATTATCAAAAGCAGTTATCGAGAAATTACAGTAATTGCAAGAGAACACATGTGCCACGAGTACTACATTCGCTCCATGATCCCGATGACGTCAAACGTACCCCTCACAGTTATTCATTAGTAATCGAACCATCTGTGCTAAATTAAGAACTCGACGTGCATCAAGAGACGTAACAAAACGCTGGTTGTTCATTTCTGATTGATTAAAAAAAAGGAACCGCTGGCCGTTACTATGAGGAATGAGGCGAGTGATCCAAAGTTAAATTTTCGCCTGGTTAAACAAGACAGGTTGTGCCACCTAGTGTAGCCCAGTCGAACCAAGCACGATTACCATATTGGTGGCCAGATCCGAAAATTCTTCAATGGCCGTTGTAGCTGCTGTGGCTCCCGCTACTTTCGCTCTGCTGCTACTAGTGTTGGCGTGTCGGCGGCCGCGCAGTCAAGCTGGGCAACGCTGTGCGGGGTGACAGTGACGTGAGACGGCCACTTTGACGCCGGGGATTTCAAGTGTGCTAACGCGATGCAGACCACAAAAACGTTATTTTATTTCAAAATAAGGACTTCCTTGTACAAAAGTAGCATTGCCAGGTTTCTGGACATCTATTTCAGCAATCAGCATCGACTTGATGTTTGTCGTTAATGTCCCTTTAAAGAGCCACCCCCTTACAAAGCACTCAGGCATATTTAATTAGCAGCAGCAGCGGCAGAACGATAAACTAAGTCAACAGCTGCATAGGTCTTCCTGTCGCCCTACGGACACAAAGTCAGGACACAAAAAATACTTCCGGCGTAGTGGGCTCTAGAAAAGTGTGCTTGCAATAAATCTTCGTTGACAATTTTAAACGGCCAATGTGACACTCAGAGTCATGCGGCACGGCTGAGGCATGCACCGAGAGCTAGTTTAGGTTACCAATCCAGAAAGGATGCGCACGTGGCTTGATTACACTATGGACACTTACGCTGGAAGGCTAACCTCAAGCATCCTCATATGTTTTTTTATCTGGATGAATGCTGTGAGTGGTACGGATGGATGGATGGACGGACAGACGTATGTATGTATGTATGTATGTATGTATGTATGTATGTATGTATGTATGTCTGTATGTATGTATGTATGTATGTATGTATGTATGTATGTATGTATGTATGTATGTACGTATGTATGTATGTATGTATGTATGTATGTATGTATGTATTCGGCTGTGCCCTTTAGATCGGGTTGTGGCTCACGCCACCTAGCCATAAGTTAAGTACTATCACTGTGTGTTTAAGGATTGAATTTCACTCATGCCTCGATTGTAGCCACCAATCAATTAGCCTCCTCCTGGATATTTCTACCCGTTTAAAGTCTGTTTTGCCTTCACTGTCCCTAAATTCCAAAGCTTTGAAAAATTTGCTGCCATTATCTTCGACTATAAGGTGGAGCCCTTTACAGAACATTATAAAACATTCGGCTATGTCCTCCTCCTCTCCACGCACTACATAACGTGCCTGTGCCTTCGTATTTGGCTCGGTACGTCTTGGTCCGCAATAATCTCGTTGTCGCCTTGAACAGCAGAGAACTACCCCGAACATTATCGTAGATCTTTTCTTTTTGCAAGTTTCTGCTTGAAGTTTGGTAGGTCTCCAGTGATGATTTCGCAAGCATTCCAATTTTGCACAAGTCCCTCTCTGTTTCTTTCACCTTCTTCTTGAGCGGTGTTTCCTTTTGTCGGAAGTTTTCGCGGAGGTCGCCACCTTGCGGTGTGTTAGTTCGTTGGTAAAAACTGCACTTCTCTTATTGGAAATGCGCTTAATAGGATTGATGCATAGCAAAGACGTGTTGCAGAAGGCCATGTTCATAGTGCATTACTTCACTTTCCAATCCTATAAGGCAATCCTAGAAGGCCAATCCTAGAAGGCAACTAAGATCACTGTGAACAAATTTTGAGATACAAGAGGTGCATTTATAAAGAATCTGGAGCGTGCAACAAGACTTGCTGGCATTATGGCTATGCGTTAAAGAAAAAAAGAATTGATCGTAGTACGTAGCGTGCCCAGCTATTGTTGTCGTGAACGGTGGGTATTCCTCTTTACACTTGTTTTTCTGATTTTACCAGACAGAAGCGCCTTGTGCTAGACTTTATTAAGGATATTAGTACCAAATTAAAGAGCTGCAGTAGTAACCACCACCTCTTCGCACACATTCGCATGTAGGATAGTCGCATCGGGCATTGTCTCCTTCTCCTTTGCAAGGCTGGAATGGTAGACACATTTTCGTAGTTAATAATGTTCCAGTAACATTTTTATTTATAAACACACATCAGTCACTACCACAGTGAAGATCTATTTTGTTACAAGACTCAAAGTCTCATATAAAGAACATAGCACGGGGGCATATAAATACACAAATATGAATGTTTCCTGCATACCTTTCCAGCAGTTACAAAAATGTAACCATATAACCGTCAATTAGCGTGTTCAGTCTAACTATGGGCAAAAAAAGACAGAAATTATATGCAAGTGTACACAATAGTTTGTCTCTCTGCTAGTATAGCTAACAGGTGAAATGAGCACATTGATTTTAGTATGACTGATAGTGCGTAAAGCTCATAGCGGAGTAAATTATCATCAGAGGCGGGCGAGTGGTGCCGCAAGCCGGTTTGCAATAAGCTTCTGCTGTAGGTGTGTCCACAAACCTTCTTCTGGGCAACACCTGGTCAAAAAAGAGGACCACCAAACGATCCGCAGGGATGGCTATCAAACTAAGCTAAATCCCATGAACCCTGTGTTTATAATGAGCACATCATATTGATTTACGTCTCAATAGAAAACTCATTAGGTATTTGCCACTTGTGGTTTCCTTATATTGAAAAAAAAGAGAATTTGTTTAATTTATGCCACGCAAATGTTTATGACATGCACTTGTTGTTAAGGCCGACTTGGTTTGGGCATAAACTGTAATCAAATCAAATAAATATAAAGTATACGCGATATGCCTACGTAGAACTGCTTAACACGAGGCTAACTGAGCGGTAGAAAGCGCCCATAGAGGAAGTGTATGACGTGCGCGTGCATATATGAAGACGTCGCGACTAGTAGACAACGCAAGGAGTTATGCACACTACCTTCGTTTAGCCAGTAGCTGCTAGGTGGCCACTACGCTTGATCTCTCGGCTCATTACTGGCGTATCTCCCACATTACAGAGCTAAACGCTATGCTAGTGGAATTGTGCAGCTATCTCCTAAAGGAGACAGTGGTCTTGTACTGCCCTTGAAACTAAAAAAAAGCCATGAGAGGTTGGAAGCACTGCCTGTAACCATGCACAAATTGAAAATGCGTAAGCGACTGCAAAACTGATGCATACCCGTCTGTCACAATAAAGATTTCCAAATAGGCCACGGGGTCCCTTACGTGCACTTGAAACTCTCCTGCAAGGAAATGAGAAATGACTATGATCTTTCCCTGCATCGCATATCTGGTTGGTCAGTCAACACTGAATTAGTTAAGTAGTTCAAGAAACTACAAATGATTTTGAGTGCACAATCTTAGCAACTATTCCTTGCCGACTGCCAAAGTCGATGTTTTCGGGATAGTAGCTGCAGCCATGTTTATTACCGAGTGGATCCGCATGATTTTCCCGAGTGCGAGATTTTACGGGTGGTAGGAATACAGAGATACCGGCAAAACATTGATTGTAGTTCAGCGAAAGAGTACTGCAGGTGATCACTCTTTATTCCCTACATAGATGGCCTGAAAGTTTCCCTCAAAAGGCGCTCGAAACTTGCAGTTCACCCCTCAAGCGAAAGGTCACACGAAAAGAACACATGATGAGTGCGAACTAGCGACCGTCACAGCTTGACAGATAAAATCGCAGAACCCCGCAAAGTTTGCAGAGTTTTGCGATGGCTCTTTTTCTACATACATATATATATATATATATATATATATATATATATATATATATATAAGGGAAAGAAGTGTATACCTAAGGGCTCGTTTTTCCGTGTTTTAACACAATATTAATGAGATCTAACAGACAGTAATGCCACGGCTGCTCACGGCTGGTTATTTTTTCATCCACTTTTCTTTCGTCTTTCTTCTTATTTACATTCCATTGGTTCTAATAACTTCCCTTGTACATTCCTTGGCATTACTGTCTGTTAGATGTCATATATATATATATATATATATATATATATATATATATATATATATATATATGGCGTTTTTCCAACGGGCTTACCGTACTTGGGAAGAGAAGAAACACAACTTAGCAGTTGTCTTAATTTTATTACCAACGGTTTCGACCTAATTCTCTTGGGCTTTTCATTTTCACTCATCACGATGATGGTGATGAGATAAGAATGAATGCTATAACAAACGTGTATCCACTGAAAAGCCAAGTGTTGATCCTCAGTTGCAGAAGACCTTAATTCGAAATCAGCGTACCCGAGCCAACGATTTTACTGAGCAGATAGCATGACCACAAGTGCATGCTTCACTTAGTATTGCTGGAAGCGATGAAAGGGTTACTTACATCACCATGGCTGTTAATGCAAGCATTAAGATGAACCCGAACTTCATGGTCGACATTGTTGATAGCTGCCCAAGTTTTCTTGTTCGGCTGGCAGTGCTGTGGCACAATACCTGTGAATTTATGCACGCTGAGGCGAGATCTATATATGATTTTCATTGATCATTCTTAAACGTCTCATTTCGTTCAAACAGAGCTTCAGATGGCTCTTTGTTCTGAATTACTTTGAAAGACGTAAGTTAACCCGCCAAATATGATGCAAGTTTTCCACATAGGTCCATAAAAGCGAAGTGTAGCATATAAAAAACAAAAACGTACAGATGTGAAGCACACCGGGAAGATTGATGTGATTAGCTTAGGAAAGACATATATTATTAAATTTTAACGCATGGTTACACTTTTGTCCAGACAAATACACTTGGTTAATTGCTTTCTTGAAACTGCGTAGTTTAGTCATACATGTTCATTAAAATAGCACTGATGAACACTTGCTCGGTGCGTGTTGCGGGTTTGACGTCAATTAGATTCTCAATGGTTGCCGTTAAGAACAATGCAAAAAATTTAACGAATTTTCCTCTCATAGGGACCCGTAAAGCACCAAAGGTAAACGTGTCCTCATAGAGCTTGTTGAACGTATATTGTGCATTGGTTCGCCATAAAGACAAAAGAATTAGCGCTATCGCAATTAATTGTAGTGTCACTCAAAGAACGGATAGCAACTTGAAACTTGCAGTTCACCCCTCAAGCGAAAGGTCACACGAAAAGAACACATGACGTGTGCGAACTAGCAACCGTCACAGCTTGACAGATTAAGCATGCTGCTTAAACACAATAAATGCACGAAATTAGCGCCTGACCCGCAGGTCGCGGGATCGAATTCAGGCCGTAGTGGCTGCCTTTTCGATGGAGGCGAAATTGCTTGAGGTTCGTGTGCCCAGATTCAGGTGCACGTTAAAGAACCCCAGGTGGTCGAAATTTCCGGATCTCTCCACTAAAGCGTCTCTCATAATTATAAGGTGGTTTAGGGTCGTCAAACCTTACATGTCAGTCCATCAATCGTTTGAAGGGTCGTGTAAAAGAAGTAGCGAAGTCAACGCCTGTTCACTGGCCCTTCAAAGAATGTTCCGGGCCAGCACCAGGCGGGGCTTGGACCTCCATGTACGTCGGTCCAGTGGGGTCCTGACCATTGTGAGTGCCGGTGGGGGCACACACGTTGTTCGTGCGGGCGTTTGTATATGTGCGTGCCTATATGGACAAGAAAATTTTAAAATTTTGGGGAGCGGATAAAAGTCCCCCTCCCCCCATTTATTTTCTATGTCCCTAGTTAAGGAGATGCCTTCCACAAAGTGACATACATATAATGCTTTTTTTAGGAATGACATTTAGGCAATAGCGTCAGTCTGTGGTAAAGCACCTACTTGTTCCATCTTTCAACTCCCTCATCCCCCTCCCATGCGCAGGGTAGCGAACCGGCTGCCTATAGGCTGGTTAATTTCCCTGCCGTTCTTTCCCTCCTATTTTCCTTCCTTGCTTACTTGTTTCGCAGATGGCCTGGGTTTAATTCTGATTCGAACGGAAGATTTTTTATTACTTGTTTATTTTTATCTTTGCCAATTTTTTATTTATGAACTAGCTAGTTTTTCGCATACAACCAACAACACCGATACTGATGCTTGCGCTCCGACGCCAATAAAAACACCAAAATTTCTCCGAAACGAGCTCTTTAACGCTATCACGTTAATATTCTACGTGTATTTCGATATTCGGAGGCAACATTTCTCGAACATTGGAACAAAAATAGGATTTTTTAAAAATTTTTAGTAGCCTTAGCACAAGCGGAATGTGAAAGTACTATGACAAAAACCAGGTTACAGTAAAGAAGTTATGCACAATCACTTAGGTATTGAGTAGTAACTTAGTGATAACCACGCTTGTAACCTTATTTAGGCAGTGGTGAGTGAGTGTGACCGCCAAGATTAGAGAAAAATGCTGCGTTCATTGTGGATATAGTGACGCTCAACTATGGGCCTTTTCTTTCATGAAAAAAGTGACCTTTTATTTGACAAAAACTCACTATCTTTATATACAAATGGTGACAAGACCAAATGTAATCTTTTCGGGGAGCTGTTGTTTTTATAATATCTTAGGACCAGCATTGGCTGTTACTTTCTAATGGGACTAAAATATGTCTGCCAAAAAGCAAATTAAGTTCCAGAAATTTGTATTCAGTGACTATACGCAATGTACGCACACTATGGGACCGGAACTTTCATTTTCGTACTATAAGACAGTGCGAAAAGTTGTGCGCTGCATTAGCACATTTCAAGATATTTTAATGAGTAACGATGCGTATACTTTAATTCAAAGCTGAACAATCAAAATACAGAACAACATTGCGAGACTAACATTCTAAAGGCAACTCTAAAGAACATGAACATAAGTGTCGCAGGTTATATCACGAGGGCGCAGTTGGGAGTAAAAGTTTATTTTAATGAACCAAGCATAGGACAGCGCAGGCGGTCACGTGTTAACAAATAAAACAAAAACCAAAAGCTGGAAGCGCAAGAGCTTGTGTTCTCGGCTTTCACTGTTATGGCCTTGTTTTGGTGCTCGCGCCGCTGCGGTGGTCTAGTGGCTAAGGTACTCGGCTGCTGAACCGCAGGTCGCGGGATCGAATCCCGGCTGCGGCGGCTGTATTTCCGATGGAGGCGGAAATGTTGTAGGCCCGTGTTCTCAGATTTGGGTGCACGTTAAAGAACCCCAGGTGGTCGAAATTTCCTAAGACCTCCACTACGGCGTCTCTCATAATCATATGGTGGTTTTCGGATGGTAAACCACTCATATCAAATCAATCATTGTTTTGGTGCTCGCTTTGGAATTTCTCACGAGTTCGCCAAACAGTCGATCCTTATAAGAAAACTGACTACAGAGGCTTCCGAAGCAATATAAAAAATAGAGCTACAGAAAATCGCGCAACTTCCCATTAATTCTTTTTTGATCAACTGGCGGCGAAAAAGGTGAGGGGGAGGTAGAGATTTTGGTTGAAGACAAGGAAAGTGATTCAGATAGGCCAGGACTTGTCCCGGTGGTCTTTTGGTTAGGGTGTTTGATTGCTGACCGAAGTGTCATTAGATCGAATGCCGGCAGTGGTGGCCGGATTTCTATGAAAGCTGTGGCTAGTTGTGCATGTTTGTACGCACGCTAAGATAACACCTGCTAGTCAAAACTTTCAAAGCGCTCCAATACGATGTCCTTCAATATATCGTTGTTTTGGGACATAGAATCCCCGCAATTGTTATTATATAAAAGGTAACCAGGCTATTTCGGGTGAAGACACATCACCTGAATGCGATTGGCATTTGTAGCACAACGATGTGGCAGAAAAAGTGGAATGCACCAAATAAATTCGCTCTGTATTACTCTAGTGTATTAAGGTCTAACGTGTCAGTGCATGTCACATGTGACAATATAATATACTAACCCATGCGTCTCCATTGTACAAGAACGAAACTGTCAGTTTTTTGTCCAGGGGCTCTTTTTACGTCGTCATCCTACTCGCTGAAATACCAGAAGAAAGGAAGCAACACATGAGCGCAAAGGCACTCACTGCAAGATTCCTGTCAGTTTTCATTCTGGAATATGGCCCTTGCTCTTATAAGCTTTTACCTTCCACAATGATGCATTCCTTTTCTCATTCGTCCTCTGGCGCAATTTTCACGTGCGAGTGCAGCTCATCCAAGCGGCCCTAATGATAATGTTTTATTATATATATTTACAATAAAATAATATTATTATAATGTAAGTAATATAAGTGCCCACAGCAGCGAGTGCCCCGGATTTCCCGAGTGCCTGATCTCAAAACAAAGCTAGCCGTACCAGGCAACTCGGCTGTGTTTTTATTGTTGTGGAGTTGTTGCTTTGTGATTATAATGCATACATTTATGTTGAACAACTTATCTTCAATTTACAGCCCAGAATGAACGGTGCGGCCGCAAGGCTCCCTTTGTCGTATGTGACGCATTGCAACTTTTTAGCAACCGAAATATTGTGACATTGTTTTACGCAAAATGATATATATGGTCCTTGAAATGAATCACAAGAATTTTGAAAAATTAGAAGGGGCATTTTCGAGAAATGTATACTCAAACGTTGGTGTTTTTGGTAAACTACTTAGAGTTCATCTCGATTGTGAAGTAAAACGAAGCACGGTAAAACCGCATATGTTATTTTTAAAAGAAAGAAAAGGTATAAAAGCTAATATATTCCGCGTTAGATTATCAGCAGATTAGGTTGGTTTCAGCAAAATAAATTAATTAAACTGAAGTATTCTGTGTGATTTGCCATGGTTCTGTTCTTTTTACTCTTCTTTCAGTAGGCAGCAAAGATAGTGAAGTGTAAGATTCTATATAACTTGTTCTTGGATGCGAATAAGTATTCAAGGTAAAAAGTGCATCGTTTTTTACTGGAGTGTGCTCAAAACTAAGAAATCAAGAAATTGGTGGAATTTTGTTTTTGTCACCAGAACTTTACTGTTTTTTTTTCAGGCGAACAGACTTGTTTACCGCAATACTGCATTTAAAAAGAAACATTGTTGTAGCTCAAATTCCTAGGCCCACAGTAAGATTCTTCAGGATCGGGACTGGTGACCTGGACCTCTTGTTTCATCTCGTGTCGCCTCGTGTCTCCGAGCCCAAAATGAAGGCTCCAAACGTGTGCCATCATATAGAACTTCGAAACGCAATGAGCACAAGCCCCGCAACAGAGAAAATGTGAAGAACAAAATTATTCGAGCAAGCCGAATGCCTCAACTACCAAAGAACGATATCCGCATTATCATTAGGCTCAGAGGGGGTCTTAACATCGCTGGGGTTGGCCCAACGACAATCGCTGAAGCCATTTCAACTTCGGCAGGTATCAGCCCATTGGAACAGCAAGCAGACACGCTCTGGCCCAACATTAAGCAGAATATCCTAGTAGCAAGCACACCGAAGAGAGTATATAAAGCCGGTATAAACAACGACCGTCCTATAACAGTGACATCAGTAGTTTACAGGCTGGTGATGCAGATAGTAAAGGAAAGGCTGCGCACATGGGTGGAGAATGAGAGGGTGCAGGGAGAACTGCAAAATGGGTTCCGTAAACGGAGGTTGGAGGACAATATGTCTTCATTGATACAGTGTATTTAAAAAGCGGGAAAATAACACAAGCCCCTGTGGCTGATATTCCTACATATCAAGGTAGCTTACGATAATGTGATTCAAGAAGACTTGTGTGAAATACTGGACACACTAGATATGGAAGATGGAATAACTAATTTTCTAAAATATATATATGAAGTAACAAGGTAGTTATCAAATGGGAAGAACAGGTATCAGAACCTATAGAGATACATTTCGGGCATCGATGGGGATGCCCCTTGTCTCCTTTGTTGTTTATGCTTTATATCCAGGGACTAGAAGCCAACTTAGAGGAGAGTCGGCTCGGTTTCGGCCTCTCTTGGCCAAGCAAAAAAAAAAACACATTCAACAGCGATTACCAGAATTGATGTATGCAGATGATATAGGATTAATAGCCGACAACAAGGAAGATCTGCAGGGATTGATAGACATCTCTGGTGATGAGGGAGATCGGTTAAATTTGAAGTTCAGCAGGATCGAAAAAGTTTGCGATCATGATTTTTGATGACAACAAAGGCAGTGAACATAAGATACAGGAAGTCGCGCTAGAAATAGTGGATAAATACAAATATTTGGTCGTATGAATAAATAACGGGGCTCAGTATCTAAGGGAGCACGAAAGATACGTAATGACTAAGGGCACCAGGAATGCAGCTGTAATAAAAATAGGGCTCTGTGGAACTACAATAAGTATGACGTTGTGAGAGGTGTTTGGAAGGTGTCGTGGACCCGTTTTGACGTTCGGCAATGGGGTCTTGGGCAAACTAGAAGTTCAAGCAAGATTGAAAATTAAACAACGGAGCATAGGTAGACTTGCTTTGAGAGCACACGGGAATACCCCAAAACAGGGGGTACAGGGAGACATGGGATGGACATGGTTTGAGTGCAGGGAAGCTAGCAGCAAGATGGAATTTGAAGAGCGATTGAGAAAAATGGGAGAGGAGCGTTGGGCTAGGAAAGTTGTCAGCTACTTGTACATGAAGAATTCTGATACTAAATGGATGAAGCGAACTCAAAAACTGCCAAGCAAGTATTCAGACAACAACAGAATACCAAGCCAAAAGAAAACATCGGTTAAGAAGAAGGTGAAGGAAACAGAGAAGGACATGTGGAAAATTGGAATGTTTACGAAATAATCACTGGAGACCTACCTAACTTCTAAGCAGGAAAATGCGAGGGAAAAGTTCTACCATAATTCTCGTGGTAGTTCTCTGGCCTTCGAGACTAGAACGGGAGTATTGCGGACCAAGACGTACCGAGCAAAATACGAAGGCACAGACAAGATATGTAGTGCATGTGTAGAGGAGGAGGAAACGGCTGAACATTTGATAATGTTTTGTGAACGGCTCCGCCATATAGTCGAAGATAATGGCACCGAATTTTTCAAAGTAGTGAGTTTTTGGGACAGTTAAGGCAAAATAGACTTTAAACGGGTAGAAATAACCAGGAGGAGGCTAACAGATTGGTGGCTACAATCGAGGCGCGAGTAAAATTCAATCCTTGAATGCACAATGATAATACTTCACTATATGGCTAGGTTGCGTGAGCCACCACCCGATATGAAGGGCACAACTGGATACATCCATCCATCCATCCATCCATCCAACCATCCATCCATCCATCCATCCATCCATCCATCCATCCATCCATCCATCCATCCATCCATCCATCCATCCATCCATCCATCCATCCATCCATCCAAAAATTGATTGATATGTGGGGTTTAACTTCCCAAAACCATCCTATGAATATGAGAGACGCCGTGGTGGAGGGCTCCGGAAATTTCGACCACCTGGCATTCTTTAACGTGCGCCCGAAATCAGGCACACGGACCTACAACATTTCTGCCTCCATCGAAAAAGCAGCAGCCGCAGCCGGGATTCGATCCCGCGACATGCTGGTCAGCAGAGTACCTTAGCCACTATGCCTTTGTGGCGGGGCCATCCATCCGAAAAGGCTGCCGCGCTGTGGACGAAGCTTCTATGTGGCTAGAAAAAAATGATTTTGCGCTTTTATATAACTTTGTGTTCGTTTGGAAATGTCGGGTCAATGAGTACGAAGGGCAAAGTCAATGCTGAAGCGTTTTATTTTCAAATGTGGTTTTTATTTTGCTGTAGATTGGCGCCGCTTATATTAGAGCAGTTAAAATTGCGATGCCTCTACAAGAGTTCCGCAAGTGCTCGAAACTAGACTTCTAAGTTCGCGGGCTGTATAGTAAGGTAAGGTGGGACACCGCGGAGAAGAAGAAATAAAAAATAGGAGCCCGATCTGCAAACAAGGTCAGTACAGTACCGCAATCTACGTCCATGGATTACTTTTTACACTCGATTAAATGGATTCTTCTTGCTCTAATTGAACTATGTCGCTGCTTTTCATTGTGACGCTGCTTTGAGAATTTTCGCAAATGCTCCGATGTAGTCACAGCTGCGCCACGACGTGGTTTTATCGCTTCTTACACGCCTGCCGTCCATCAGTGCTCTCCACATTTGGTCTCCCTTATAGAAAAGGCACGTTCAGTGGGACGTCTCAACGAGGAGAAAAACGCTATTCGGCACGTGATGGATAAATAAACAAATCACAGCAATGCACGGAGTGAATGATCAGTGGGGCGAAGCGTCTGTCCATCCGTCCGTGCATTCGTTTTTACATGCGTCGGTCGACTCGTATCCCACTACAGCAGGCATCAGACGGATGGTTAAGCTTTTCCCCACTCATCATATCATCCACTCCGTGGATATGCTGGCTACGCTGGATAGGATGATCAACCAAGTGATGATGTAAGGAACTTCGTCCATAAAAGCAATAAAACCACGTCGCGCTATGCGTCGCAGCTGTGATTACATCAGCGCGCCTGTAATAATTTTCTCAACAGCGTCACAATATAAATCAGGGGTAGTTCCATAAACTAAACAAGAAAGTGAACCATTTATTTGCATATAACCCGTGAAGTGAAGCCTTGTAAAATATTATATGGAAGCCTTATACAATATCCCGGCAAAATTAATTCACACGTACCTATTTCAATGGTCAGGATCCTCAGTCACCTAGAGCATAACTGCGCTTCGGTTCATCATCATCATCATCAGCCTGTCTACGTCCACTGCAGGACAAAGGCCTCTTCCATGTTCCACCAGTTAACCCAGTCCTGTGCTTGCTGTTGCCAATTTATACCCGCAAACTTCTTAATCTCATCTGCCCACCTAACCTTCTGTCTCCCCCTACCCCGCTTCCCTTCTCCGGGAATCCAGTTGGTGACCCTTAATGACCAGCGGTTATCCTGTCTACGTGCTACATGCCCGGCCCATGTCCATTTCCTCTTCTTTATTGCAGCTATGATATCCTTAACTCCCGTTTGTCCCCTAATCCACTCTGCTCTCTTCTTGTCTCTTAAGGTTACACCTACTATTTTTCTTTCCATTGCTCGCTGCGTCGTCCTCAATTTAAGTTGAACCCTCTTTGTGAGTCTCCAGGTTTCTGCTCCGTAGCTAAGTACCGGCAAGATACAGCTGTTATATACCTTCCTCTTGAGGTACAGTGGCAATCTACTTGTCATAATTTGAGAGTGCCTGCCGAATGTGCTCCACCCCATTCTTATTCTTCTAGTTACTTCAATCTCGTGGTTAGGCTCTGCGGTTATTACCTGCCCTAAGTAGACATAGTCTTTTACAACTTCAAGTGTACTATTACCTATCGCAAAGCGCTGCTCCTTTCCGAGGTTGTTGTACATTACTTTCGTTTTCTGCAGATTAATTTTAAGACCCACCTTTCTGCTCTCCTTGTCTAACTCCGTAATCATGAGTTGCAATTCGTCCCCTGAGTTACTCAGCAATGCAATGTCATCGGCGAAGCGCAGGTTACTGAGGTACTCTCCATTAACTCTTATCCCTAACTGTTCCCATTCTAGGCTTCTGAAAACGTCCTGTAAGCACGCAGTGAATAGCATTGGGGAGATTGTGTCCCCCTGCCTTACACCCTTCTTTATTGGTGTTCTGTTGCTTTCTTTATGAAGCACTATGGTAGCAGTTGATCCCCTGTAGATTTCTTCCAGAATGTTTATATATATTTCATCTACGCCCTGATTCCGCAGTGTCTGCATGACGGCTGATATTTCTACTGAATCAAACGCCTTCTCGTAATCTATGAAGGCTATGTATAGTGGTTGGTTATACTCTGAGCATTTCTCTATTACCTGATTGATAGTATGAATGTGGTCAATTGTTGAGTAGCCTGTTCTAAATCCTGCTGTTTTCCTTTGGTTGATTGAATTCTAATGTTTTCTTTACTCTGCTAGCAATTACCTTTGTAAATAGCTTGTATACTACAGAGAGCAAGCTGATCGACCTGTAATTCTTCAAGTCCTTGTCATCTCCTTTCTTATGTATTAAGATGATGTTAGCGTTCTTCCAAGACTCTGGTACTTTTCCCGTCAGGAGACACCTCGTAAATAGAGTGGCTAGTTTTTCTAACACAATCTGTCCTCCATCTTTCAGCAGATCTGATGTTACCCGATCCTCACCAGCAGCTTTGCCTCTGTGCATGCTCTCCAAAGCTTTTCTGACTTCTTCTATCATTACCGGTGGGGTGTCGTCTGGGTTACTGCTAGTTCTTATAGTATTAAGGTCGTGGTTGTCTCGGCTACTGTACAGATCTCTGTAAAACTCCTCCGCTATTTTAACTATCCTATCCATATTGGTAGTTATTTTGCCTTCTTTGTCCCTTAGTGCATACATCCGCCTTTTGTCTATCCCAAGTTTCCTCTTCACTGCTTTGACGCTTCCTCCGTTTTTCAGAGCGTGCTCAATTCTCTCCATGTTATACCTTCTTACATCGCATACTTTACGTGTATTAATCAACTTCGAAAGCTCTGCCAGTTCTATTTTGTCTGTTGTACTTGACACTTTCATGATTTGACGCTTCTTAATTAGGTTCTTCGTTTCCTGGGAAAGCTTGCCGGTGTCCTGTCTAGCCACCCTGCCTCCAACTTCCACTGCACACTCCGTGATGATACTCGTCAGATTATCATTCATTGTATCTACGCTAAGGTTGGTTTCCTCGCTAAGAGCAGAGTACCTGTTCCGCAGTGACACTCTGAATTCCTGTACTTTCCCTCTCAGTGCTAGCTCATTGATTGGTTTCTTGCGTATCAGTTTCTGTCGTTCCTTCTTCAAGTCTAGGCGGATTCGAGCCCGTACCATTCTATGGTCACTGCATCTTACCTTGCCAACCATTTCCACATCCTGCACGACTCCTGGGTGTGCAGTCATTATAAAGTCTATTTCGTTCTTATTTACGCCATTAGGGCTCCTCCATGTCCACTTGCGGTTTTCTCGTTTTCGGTAGAAGGTATTCAAAATACGCAGATTATTGCGTTCTGCGAATTCTACTAGTAGCTCTCCTCTGGCGTTTCTAGTGCCGATGCCATAATCTCCTACTGCCTGGTCTCCAGCCTGCTTCTTCCCTACCTTTGCATTAAAGTCGCCCATTACTATAGTATACTGTGTTTTCACCTTACTCATTGCCGATTCCACATCTTCATAGAAGCTTTCAACTGAAGCGTCATCATGGCTGGATGTAGGCGCGTAAGCCTGTACTACCTTCATTTTGTATCTTTTAATCAGTTTATTTACAATGCCTACCACCCTTTCATTAATGCTATAGTAGTCCTCTATGTTGCCCAGCTATGTTTCTGTGAATTAGGAACCCTACTCCCAGTTCTCTTCTGTCTGCCAAGCCCCGATAGCAAATGACGTGCCCATTCTGTAGCACAGTATAGGCCTCATCTGTTCCTCCTAACCTCACTCAGCCCTATTATATCCCATTTAATGCCTTCTAGCTCCTAGAATAATACAGCTAGACTTCCCTCACTAGATAACGTTCTAACGTTAAACGTTGCTAAGTTCAAGTTCCAATGGTGGCCTGTCCGTATCCAGAGATTCCTAGCACCCTCTGCTGCTTTGCAGATCTGACCGCCGCCGTGGTCAGTTGCTCCGCAGCTGGTGGGGACTGAGGGCCATGAGTTAATTGACGAATGCCTACGGGAGGGGGTGGCCAGATACTGCACCAGGGTGGCCAATCCTTCTCTGGTGAGATCATCGGTGCGTACCGGCTTTAAGCCGGTACGATCAGACAGTAGTGGGAATGCTCCATGCATGTCTTCCTTATTGTTGTTCAGCAGCGTTGGCGGCCACCCACCACGGAGCCCAACGAGGGGACGCTACAAGTTTACAAATGCTGAAACCTGCAGACGCCAGCCGTACAACGCCACTATAACCCAATGCGCCTAGACTAAGGTAGGCTATTTGCACAGGGTTAACCCTAGCCGCCAGGAAGTTTGGAAGTGAACGGAAGAGAGTAGAAGACAGGACAGATAAATAGTAAGAGATAAAGACGAAGATGTAGGGAGAGAGAGATAGGAAAAGGCGACTGCCGATTCCCCTGGGTGGGTCAGCTCAGGGGTGCCGTCTACGTGAAGCCAGCGCCAAAGGGGTGTGTTGCCTCTGCCGGGGGGCCTTAACGGTCCAATCACCCAGCGTCGGCTCAACCCCCAGGATCCCCTTTTCCTCGGACACGGCAAAGCCACGCGCGGCTAGGCGTGGGAGGGAACGAAACTCCCCCGTTAGCTCGGGTTCGTGGTGTCGCTACACACCAAACGCCTACTTGCGCAGGCACCCCTGTGGTTCGGTTGACCCCCTCATAAATATCCGTAAGTGATATAACAGTAAAATTATGAGACAGGATAGAAGAGCTCAACGGTGATATTATCAACGGTGATAATTAGGCGAGTTTTCCACTATACAAATCTCCATGAAGGAGTAATGCTATGATGCCTCTATATTTGTCAAATAGAGGTGTTTAGCACCGAGCCAAAATGGACCGTATTAAAGAAAGTAAGACTGCCACAGACAAATAGATACCTCCTTACAATTACCTATCAGGAAAATGCCACAGTTTCCATGCTTTTCTTCGTAAGTAGGACCAAAACAAATTCAGTAACAAAAAGATGCTTTCCTTCACTTCAGCGAGAAGATTCGAGATCTGGCGGTGACTCTTGTTCGTACACGAAAAAAAAAAACATGCACTCCCCCATGCCCTTTGCTGTCTGCCGCGGTGTCCACCGAAAAATACTTTCCTTCAGTTCAACCACAAGATTCTGGCGGGGGTTCTTGCTCGTACGCGAGGAAAAAAATTGGCCCCGGATCTGCATCTTACACTACAAATGTCGTCGAAAGACAATAGTCTGGCGTCTGGAAAGAGTAGACAAAACGTTTATTTAATCTTCTGCGCAAGAAAATGGGTGAATGGTATTCTAGAGGCGCTGCGTTAGAGTGCCTCGAGCGTGTATCGGAGGCCAACTAGCGCATCGAGGCATGTTAAGCACGAGCGCCATCTGGCAGTTATCGTCGAAAACGAAGGCGTGCGCCCCATGGAGAAAGATGCGCGCCTGTCTCGAAGGTGATAAGATGCAGAACGCGAAGCGACGGGCAGGTGCCACCACCGTGTTGTCGTAGCAAAGCGTTGGAAACACCTTCTTTAACATCGCGTTGCACTGTCAGCACACTGCGATTAACGCTACAGTCCTTAGAGTTACTTGTGTGTGCCTCTTCTAGCATAAAGGCAGACACACAAAACGTCAACGTGTTGTTATGGCGCCCCAAATATGAGCAATATTTGCTTTTTGATTGACAATCGCACAACCATGAAAGCTAAAGCTTGAGCAATATTGGTGGGTGCTGCGGATGGGGTCGGCCGTTTGGTGCCGTTTGAGGTATCGTTAAGGGAGGACAGACGTGCAGTCAGACAGACAGACCAAAATTTTTCCGTTGACGGTCCCCAAGAAAGACTATCGTCTTTAAAAAAGCATGCCTACGCCGATATTAGTTACCCTTCAGTTAGTTACCCTTCATGGCCAGCGGTTATCCTGTCTACGCGCTACATGCCCAGCCCATGTCCCTTTCTTCTTCTTGATTTCAACTACATGATATCTTTAACCCCCATTGTTTCCTAATCCACTCTGCTCTCTTCTTGTCTCTTAAGGTTACACCTACCATTTTTCTTTCCATTGCTCGCTGCGTCCACCTCAATTAAAGCTGAACCCTCTTTGTAAGCCTCCAGGTTTGTGCTCCATAGCTAATTACCGGCAAGATGCAACTGTTATATACCTTCTTTTGAGGGGTAATGGCAATCTACCCCTCATAACTTGAGAGTGCTTGTCAAATGTGCTCCATCCCATTCTTATTCTTCTAGTTACTTCAATCTCGTGGTTCGGCTCCACGGTTATTTTCGGCTCTAAGCAGACATAGTCTTTTACAACTTGAAGTACACTATTACCTATCTCGAAGCGCTGCTCTCTTCCGAGGTTGTTGTACATTACATTCGTTTTGTGCAGATTCATTTTAAGACCCACCTTTCTTCTCTCCTTGTCTAACACCATATTCATGAGTTGCAATTTGTCCCCTGAGTTAGTCAGCAATGCAATGTCATCGGCGAAGCGCAGGTTACTAAGGTACTCTCCAATTACTCTTATTCCTAACTATTCCCATTCTAGGCTTCTAAGAACCTCCTGTAAACACGCGGTACATAGCATTGGGGAAATTGTATCCCCCTGCCTTACTTCCTTCTTGATTGGTATTCTGTTGCTTTCTTTATGAAGCACTGTGGTAGCAGTTGATCCCCTGTAGATTTCTTCCAGGATGTTTATATATGCTTCGTCGACGCCCTGATTCCGCAGTGTCTGCATGACGGCTGATATTTCTACTGAATCAAAGGCCTTCTCCTTATCCATGAAGGCTACGTATAGTGGTAGGTTATATCTTGAGCATTTCTCTATTACCTGATTCATAGTATGAATGTGGTCGATTGTTGAGTAGCCTGTTCGAAATCCTGCTTGTTCCTTTGGTTGATTGAATTCTAATGTTTTCTTAACTCTGTTACCAATTACCTTTGAAAATAGCTTGTATACTACGGAGAGCAAGCTGATTGGCCTGTAATTATTGAAGTCTTTGTCATCTCCTTTGTTATGTATTAAGATGATGTTTGCATTCTTCAAAGACTCTGGTGTTCTTCCGTCAGGAAACACCTCGCAAACAGGGTGGCTAGTTTTTCTAACACAATCTGTCCTCCATCTTTCAGCGAATCTGATATTGCCTGATCTTCAGCAGCAGCTTTGCCTGCTTGCATGCTCTCATGGGCTTTTCTGAGTTCTTTAATCATTAGTGGTGGGGTGTCATCTGGCTTACTACTAGTTCTTATAGTATTAAGGTCGTGGTTGTCCCGGCTAGTGTACATATCTCTGTAAAACCCCTCCGCTATTTTAACTATCCTCTCCATACTGTTTGTTATTATGCCTTCTTTGTCCCTTAGCGAATTTTTTTCTATCCCAAAATTTCTCTTCACTGATTTGACACTTCCTTCGTTTTTCAGAGCGTGTTAAATAATTTCCATGTTATAGCTTCTTACTTCGGATACGTTACGCTTATTGATCAACTTCGAAAGCTCTGCCAGTTCTATTTTGTCTGTTGTACTTGAGGCTTTCATGATTTGATGCTTGTTTATTTATTTATTTATTAGAATACCTTCAGGGCCCGTAGGGCATTACAGAGGGGGTGGGTACAACATTTATAACACACAAGAAAAAAAAGACAAAATAGAGAAACAAGTGTCAGATGCGCAAATCAGGAAGGCAATATAAGTCAACTAAAAATGTATAATTAAGAATTCAAGCACATACAAGACAAAGATAGATAATGAAAACTGCGTATAGTTACAAGCATTGCTGAGAAATTGCAGTCTTGAATAACAAAGGGTCTGTTATTGTTACAACGGAAGAGGGAAGGTGGTTCGAATCGGCGGCTGTTTTCGGTAAGAAGGCTGCTGAAAAGAATTTGGTGCAGCAAAACGGAATGGCAACCTTATGCTGGTGATCAATGCGCGATGAGTGGTATGACGGTTGTGAAATGAGGTCTCGCTTCATTGATGGATTGTGAAAAAATATCTTATGAAAAAAATGCAGTCGCGCCGAATTCCTCCGGACAGTTAAATTGGGCAGGTCAAGGTTAGATTTCATTTCTGATATGCTAGCAGTACGGGAATAATTAGAACAAATTAACCGAACTGAGCGGTTCTGAACAGATTCTAACGCGTTGATTAAATTTTGCTGCACGGGATCCCATATAGCGGACGCGTACTCAAGCTTTGGGCGAATTAGTGATCGGTATAATAGAATTTTGAGGGACAGCGGAGCGCGAGAAAAGTTGCGGCGTAAGTATCCTATCGCTCGGTTAGCGTTATTACAGATGTAGGTAATATGCGTGTGCCAAGATAGATTGTTGGTAATGTAAACGCCGAGGTACTTATATGAAGAGACATGCTGGAGGGGAACGGCGTTAATTCTGTAGGTACAGGGGGGAGAAATAGATCGCCGGGTTATTGACATGCATTTAGATTTGTTAGAGTTGAGAGTCATAAGCCATTTATTGCACCAGGTTGAGACAGTGTCAAGGTCTGACTGTAGAAATTGGTTATCAGATTCATTGTTTATTTCGCGGTAAATTACACAATCATCTGCAAATAACCTTATAGCGGAGTTAATGCTGTCGGGGAGATCATTAATATATATAAGGAAAAGTAAAGGGCCTAATACGGAACCTTGGGGTACGCCGGATGTTACTTTAGAAAGAGGTGAGTTATAGTCATTAGTTGTTACAAACTGAGTGCGATTAGTTGTTAATGTGCTTCTTCGTTTCCTGGGAAAGCTTGCCAGTGTCCTGTCTAACTACCGTGCCTCCAACTTCCACTGCACACACTGTAAAAATACTCGTGGGATTATCATTCATTGCATCTGCGCTAAGGTTGATTTCTTCAATAAGAGCCGAGTACTTGTTCTGAAGTGACACTTTCAATCCCTGTACTTTCCCTTCCTGTGCTAGCTCACTGATTGGCTTCTTGCGTATCAGTTTCTGTCCTTCCCTCTTTATGTCTAGGTGAATTACAGACCGTACCATTCTATGGCCAGTGCATCGTACTTTGCCAACCACTTCCACATCCTGCACAGTATCTGGGTGTACACTCATTATTAAGTCTATTTTGTTCTTTTTTTGCCATTAGGCCTCGTTATGTCCACTTACGATTTCCTAGTTTTCGGTAGAAGGTATTTAAAATCCGTAAATTACAGATACAAAACGCCAAAGGGTAAGTGCCTTTGGTACGATGTGCAGAATGAGGGGCTCGAGCTTATAACAGACCCTTCCACGCCTACGCGCGTGGGCAACAGCATATGTGCAGATACTTTACCCGACCTAGCGTTTATTAAGAACGTAGCGCGCAATGGCACAACACCCAGGACGACCTGAGTAGTGATCACTCAGTGATCTAAATCCAAGTCGACGCTGGCCGTCACTACCACCTTCATCGGTACGCTGCCAAGGGCAAGCGTCATCGGCTAGTGAATTGGGACGCGTTTCGCCAAGTCTGGAAAGAGCAGAAACATGGCAGCACGGCTATCGAGGATATCGAGAACTGCACCACGACGCTTAGGGGCGATATAGAAACGGCAACGTGGGAGGTTCCGCCGGAAGCAGAGCTACATTTAATAGACCGTAAACTCCTACACATGTGGGAAGCCAAACGCAGCCTGCAAGACAGGTGGGAGCGTCAACGCCATAGAACGCTACTCAGACGCATTGCACGGCTAAGCAGGGATACAAAAGAGCATGCCTTACAAGTATGCAGAGCACAATGGGAGGAGACATGTAGCGGGATGGAGAACCAGCTGATCGTGGCCAAGACGTGCCATTTCCTCTGACATCGCTTTGATTCAAAGGAGACCAAAACAGCGCACGTGCATAAGCTAAACATGTTACTGCACGAGTACAGAGGCACGTCCACGGACTTTCTTGACGTGCGCAGCCGTTACTTCATCAAGTCATCAAGCCCCATCGCGCACCCGGCGTACGAACGGGATAGCGAAAGTAACAGGGAGCTAAACGTGGACTTTAAGTGTGGCAGAGGTGAGGGCGGTACTGCACAAGCTCAACACGAAATCAGCAGCAGGCGCGGACGGGATAAAAACAAAACACTGCGTAACTTGGACGATGAGTCGATAGAACCATTGACAGCTTACATAAACCAGTGCTGAAGCACAGGCTCTATACCGAGTTCGTGGAAAACGGCGCGCATAATTATGAACCCCAAACCCGGCAAACAGGTAGAGATTGACAATCTTCAACCAATATCGCTTACTTCCGGCGTTGGTAAGGTCATGGAACGCGTGCTTCTCGCTCGCCTTACCAACTACCTCATTTGAGCTTCAACTCAAACATCATATCGTAGGCAATACCACGCGACGTACAAAAGCAATACTCGGGCTCGACCTCAAGAAAGCGTTCGACAACGTTAAACACGCCGCAATATTTGAAAGCATACGAGCGTTGGGACTGGGCGAAGGAATGTACCACTTCGTACGGGATTTCCTTACAAGTCACCGGGCCCGCTTAGCCGTCGGCGGACAAGAATTGCAAGATATAGACATAGGTTGCACGGGCACGCCACAGGGCTCTGTAATTTCGCTCATGCTTTTTAACCTTGTCCTTTTCGAGTTACCATGAAAATTGGCTGAGATAGAAGGCCTCCACCACAGCTTATACGCCGATGATATCACCCTCTGGGTTGCCGAGGAGAATGACGGACATATCGAGCAAACGTTGCAGGAGGCGGTCGACGTGGTATCTTCGCGACATGGGCCTCGAATGTTCCGCGGCTAAATCGGAGCTTCTTCTCTACAGACCGACATGCAGGGGCCGTAAACCCAAGAACACCGATTGTTCCAGCTAGTGTGCAGACAGAGATATTAAAGTATAACATTGGATGGCGCCGTCATCCCACAAGTTAACAACATTCGAATACTGGGCTTGCACCTGTCGGCCAATGGCCACAAAGGTGAAACCATACGCAGAGTAGACGGTGCTGTCATTGGAACGCTCCGGCTACTGCAACAAATAACAAATCGCCATAGTGGAATGAAAGAAAGCAATACCATTCGTCTGGTACATGCTTTCGTAATGAGCCACGTAACGTACGTCACCTCCTACCTTAAGTGACATGCGACTGAACAAACCAAGCCAGACCATCTCATCCTCAAGGGGTACAAACGTGAAATAGGCTTACCAATAAATACTAGCACAGAAACATTTCTCGAGCTGGGATTGCACAATATCCTAGGTGAACTAATTGAAGCACACAACATCGCGCATTACGAACATTTGGCAAGAGCCAGAACCGGTCAAGAAGCAGCGATAGCCCTCGCATAGCTATACCATGGACGCCGAAGTGATCATAGGTGACTATCAGGCGGCCATACGCAACTTCGCCACCGGCTGGATCACCCCCGAAGCAGCAGACATTCTTTAAATTCGCGAAGGCAGTATTTGCCCCTAAAACGACAGTTTCCTAGTATGGTCCCCCGCCCACATAGATTCTCCACTCACAGGCAACGCGACTGCCCACGCCGTGGCTCGAGGCCTTGCACGCCGAACTGTGGCGCCGGCCGGCAGCCCCGATCTCTCGCAGATATCGAGGACAATGCGGAAGTGAACGTGGGGGGGGGGGGAGAATCACATGACCACTTGTAGAGATATCACCCAGCACTACAGACTGAACAGATGCAAATGTCCGCCACAACACAATGAAACTAAACAAGAAGCAGGCGGTTGCCTGAAGTGAATTGCAGACTCACATGTACCCGAACCCAGTGATCCTACGCCTCTGTTATCCAGACATTTGTACATCCGATGACTTTAAAGCGTGTGGAGCAAGAGCGACGCTGCAGCGCATGTTGTGGGAGTGCACCGGTAGCATGCACCAGTCCACTATGAACCGGGTAGACATTAGCAGTCTGAAACCGCGAGGCGCGATGGAAAGCAGCTCTGCTCAGCCGCGACTCGCTAATCAACTGTGGGCAGTTCGGCACGTCCAGGAAGCCGCCCATGTCCAAGGACTAGAGGCGGTCACCTAGGCTGGGGTGCTTGTAGCCCTACTCCGCTGGATACCGCCGGACATTCTCAATAAGGTTTTTACTCACTCCAACAGCAGTTAATAAGACATATTATATCGCTTTATATTCACAATGTCTATTATTCTTACGACTAACTGGAACAAAAATAGTTTGTTTTTTATGAACTAAAAGCTGGTGAGCCAAAATTGTTTCATGAATGGGCTTGATGAATGCCACTGAATGAAATTACTATGCACTTGGAAGTATTTGCCAAAACGGCGTTCAGCGTTTATTGTTTCGTTACCCTCTCATCGCTTAGCCAAAGGGGTAACCTGGCTCCAGGCATATACGTGAAGAGCCACCAAATGTGTGCCGGTATTCTTTACAAATGCAGACTCCAATACAGTCGGTGAGATCACTGCAAGACTGGAAACATGAAAGAAAGAAATTAGGTTGTGCAGGTGAGTCATAAAGTTCGCTGCCTGTTTTAAAATTTAGCTTCTGTTATGCAACGTCCCAGAAGCAGGCTCTGCAAGCGCTACTGCGCTTTTTGCGATCCACGGGCCTTTCTGAATGGTTGTAGCTAGAATACCCTTCCTGTGTGCGTGTTTCTTTTCTCCTGAGATTACGTGCGTTTTTTTTCTCTCTCTCTCTCTACAACCCCTTTCTTATCCTCCACCCCCAGTGCTGAGCAGCAAAGCAGATGCCAATATGTGGTAAACCTGCCGGCCTTCCTATTTTCTCTCTTGACTTCTGTTGGCAAGCAGGGTTTCCAGGATTGGCTACACTACACCTTCTGGCTACTTTTTAGGCAGGTAATAGCAAGAAAATGTATTGATCATCATGGCTACGCCCTCTGGCTACTTTTTAGGCTGGTAATAGCAAGAAAATGTGTTGATCATATGGCTACTTTTCTAACTACATCGAACTACATCGTTGTTTCCAAGATTTGAAGTAAATCAATATCTGGTAGAATCGGAGCCACTAGGTGTTCGAGGTTTTGGCGTAAAACAGGGTAGCAAAATCGTCTTTTGTGTTCTCATAACTAATTTCGCACTTCGATTACACAGAAAATTGGTTTTGACTAGAATGGATAACTCAGTGGCTCAGGATCATGTATAGATTCACCTGTAGGAATAGTAATATAATTATTACAACTGTTGCCCGGCTTCTCACCGTGAAACCCCACCTATAGGTGGAGTTTCACACGTTGAGTACTGAAGCCACTGTTCAGTACTATAGTACTCAACGTGGCTTTAAACCAAAATTAGAAAACAAACGTAATTAATAGGGTTCTGCATTCAGGGTGTTCTACAATCATCTACACACAAATACAAGCATTCTACGAACTGTTCGGGTGATTTCTTATGATTCTATGAAGTTTGTGCAAAATTAAGTGCTCGTACTTCCGCGTATGACGATGATTCCAACTTTACAAGCAGAATCACAACTTATTACGATTGATGGATTGGTACATGATCGTCGTTAGGCACGCGATCTGGAACTGGCAATATTTCTAACCATTGCAGCGTTATCTCGATACATGGGATGCGCAGTACCCATTCCGACCATTACGGCCACTACTGCTCCATGCCAGCGTATACAACTCACGGACAACAAGCCCCTTGGCCATCTTCATCGCCCGATACCTCGCCAGGGGACGGCGAGGGTCTCCCCTCTTCGTCACACGAACAACACGCCAGGTATCCTTGTAGGATATGTCGATGCCAATATCACCAGTAGAATGAGTCATACCACCCTGAGATGCCCCCAACTACCACAAGCAGGGCAAACATGCAACAAGAATAGCGGGCTTTAAGAGCAAATTTAAGCGCCCGTTTCTGCGTTCAGTATCTTCCCACATCGCATTCGAGTGAACGAGCGCAGCAAAAGATGGTGAAAGGGAAAAGCGCGCAGGATATCCGGAAATAATGATGATAGCAGATTGTCACTGGTAACTACGTGAGAGCGCTGTAAGATTTGCAGCCCAATCTGTGCAGTCGAAAAACATGCGGTGCTTCTACCAAAGGGTCCCAACCAAATGCTTCTCATAGAGAAGATATTCGCTAGAAATTGTTAGTGCGAAATGTCTTAAATGTGCTTCAATCATCACAGTGTTGCAATTTCAAGTACGTTTGCGATGTACGTAGGATGCGGTTGCTTCCAAGTCAAGTCAAAACTTATTAAATACAGTTATTGAAATAAATATTGTGCTTTAGTAGCCTTGGACAACATTATTAGGTTTAGTGAGTAAACTGTATATTGTTGCTTCTTTTGTTATTGGTGCGCACGGTCGTCTTTTTTGAAAGGAAACACGCGGGTGTGTGACCTGCACTCTGCGGTGGCTGCTAGCTCTATCTACCCATAGTCAAAGAAGTCAAGTCGGTATATGACGTCATCTATTAGCAAACACAATAATGACTCATGGCCATTGTATGCATCAGTGTCGTGTGTGTACTTGAGTGCCATGTCACGATACTCGGTTCCTTGCTCCTCATCTTTTTTCGGGCTGTAGCTTTCCAGGTATATGACTGACCACCAACTCTTCCAAATTTGTCTCCTAGCGTTATAATAAATTGTGAATAGGATATTTATGGCTATGAAAGCTCTGGTACATCATTGACTCGTCACTCTTGAAGTTATTTCTATAGCAGATAAGTGAATATATAATTGCTTACTACTCCTGGACTTCTGCATTTGCCATCATTGACTCGTCACTCTTGAAGTTATTTCTATAGCAGATAAGTGAATATATAATTGCTTACTACTCCTGGACTTCTGCATTTGCCATTAGGGTAGGGAGCCCACATGCTGGTGCTAGAAATGTCGCTGCAGAAAAAAGAAACACATGATCAAATTCTGTGCCAAGGTTCTAAAGAATTACAGTAACCTTGCTATAGTTCTCTGAACATCACTGAGTAAATTATGAATCTTAGTTCAAAAGTAAACCTTACCAACAAGCGCATAACTGTACGCAACAAAAAAAGACATCAATACACGAGCACCTAGTGCAACAGCGATTGCTTGAATCAAACAATGATGATGTCTATACGTGATGTTCAGTTAAAACATTACATGAGGTACGCAAGATATTCTGCATCAGCCTCTTCATTAACTTTGTATTGAAGAGGCTACAGGTTTACAAAAGAGTGGTCTCTTAGGAGGCTGCTTATGTCACTCCATTAATTTCATTCGTCATCTAAATTTACTAAGTTACGATTTTAAAAGTTACAATACAGTTCCAGATTAGAAAGGTGCAAAACGTTAAACGTCCTGCTTAAGTATTTTTCTTATTTCGATAACGCGCAACTTCTCAGTTTGTTTTATCCCTAATAATAATATGTAGGGATTAACGTCCCAAAACCACCACATGAATATGAGAGACTCTGTAGTGTAGGGCTCCGGAAATTTCGACCAGCTGGGGTTCTTCAACGTGCACCCAAATCTAGGAACACCGGCCTACAGCGTTTTCGCCTCCATCGAAAATGCAGCTGCCAGAGCCGGGATTTGATCCCTCGACCTGCAAGTTAGCAGCCGACTACTTTATAGGCACTAGACCACCACGGCGGGGCCGTTTTATTTTTGGAGACAAACATTCTAAATAGAAAAAATTTCTATCAGCTGATTTTTAGTTTATTTTAGGCATAGAAACAAGCACCCTCCTTGATGTAACAGCTGATCTGGCGAGCCTTTTTCTTATAGGTATAGTACTTTTCCGAATTATGCTACATAGTCATATTTGGCTGGCATGGCAATATTTCGTCTCTTTTTGCTATAGCGATGTTAGGCGTATCTTTTTGAATTGGGAGTAAAAGGAAATGGAAGCCACGTTTTCAGGTCGAGCACAAAATTCTGAGTGGTAAGTAAAGCTCGAAAAACATTCGGCAGATCCCGAGTACGTTGGGAATCGGTTTTATGCGAAACATCCGCAAGCAAGGTTATTGTGTTTTATTTTTTTATTGAGTGAGACTTTGTGAAGTGGCGCTAAATATATGTGAAATACATGCACACATTCGTTAAACAGCGGCATATGTTTTCATTAGCAGTTGTTTACAGTTGCATCACGATGCCATCAGCAACATGAATATTAGGAACAGCATACGCGATAAGCTGATTTGACGTGCTGGTGTTGGCGCTGGTGCGCGTGAGGATAGTATATAGCCCTCAACACTACTACAGAAATAAACTTCAGCAGGTGGCACGTAACTGCTATTTACGTTAAAGTGACAGTGATGTCAAATAACAATTTACGTGAAAGTGAAAGCTCAATGTATGACAACGTCTAAAACGGCAATATTTTCAGCAGCAGTGCCCTCTATACTTACCGAGGAATTAGGGTGAATGCACGAGAACACATGTACCGAAGTAGGGCATTCGCAAAATTATCCCGATGACGTCAGTGTTACAGCCTACAATTATTCACTAGTAATCGAACTAGATGAACTAAATAAAAAACCTTATGTCCATCATGAGCCGTACAAAATGCTGCTTGTTCGTTTCTGTTTGATTCATGGAAAAAAAAACAACCACCTGACGTTACTATGGGGAATGGCGCGACTGCTTCAAAAGTTCAGTGTTGGTCTGGATAGACTGGACAGGTTATGCCCTATAGACCTTTGCATCAGGTGAGGAGGTCCGGTCTGGCAATTAACGCATTCCCCCTCTCTAGCATGCGGGTGATGGCCTGGAGTGTGTGTGTTGATGCTGGTATGTGTGGCATTATTGAGCGATTTGCCGTCTATTAAGCCAACCTGCGGATTTTGTTCTTCTTCATTGCTATGAAGGCCAAGAATCGGTCGTCAGAGAACCACTGCGCTGTTTTGGGGTGCAGTAACAACTACAAAAAAGAGGAAACTGCGCTCCGATGAAATATGTCATGTGCATCACCAGACGTAGAGTATTCGTGGCAGTGGACTCTTCAAGTTGCACTGTTTTCCTGTTGATGAGGAGCAGCGGCTTATACGGCTTGCAAACTTAAAGAGGAAAAACTTTGTACCTACCGCGGGTACTCAGTTATGTTCAGAGCACTTATTCTCAGGCGAACGAACCGCCACGACTTCGACAACAATGCTCAGCCTCGGCAATGAAGGGAAGTTATACGCAGCCTACAGCTATTCCAACGAGGACAATTATTCCCCGATAAATGGCCCCGCGTAACATTTCTATTGATCGCAGGTCAAAGTACCGCGGCACTGAGAGTCACTCAAATATCACGATTAAGAAAAGAAGATAAAAAGGGGACGCGCAGGCACAACAGCGTCGCTTGGTATAAGAGCTGTTTACAAGTGCGCACCTGTAAAAACAAACGAGCGAGTAAGGTACAGTCACTCTTTCAGAGTTGAAAAAGAGTTTAGATAACAGTTATTGCACAGTTAACAAAAATCATCACTGTCACCCAATAAAGACGAACCACTATACACTCCAAAGCACGGCTGCATGCAAGAGAGGTAACTGATGCGATGGCATGGCGTAAGGAACGTTGGAAAAGCGGACGACTACAACTGAAGCAAGACATTTACTGGTCTTTCGACGGGCTGTTCCTCATTCTAGAAAAGAAAGAACGGAAAATACTGCGCATTCTTCCAGCAGAAAGTATGTACTCTCAATATACTGCATTGACAAAAGCGAATGCGGTTGCTGACCTGTATAATAAAACCCTCAACGACATGAACTTTGTCCGAACGTCTAATCGACTGATTTTCTAAAAAAAACCTGCATCAATTCAGTTGAAATTCACCACGTAAGAACTAAAAAGAAACGATAAAGCCGCAGCCGCACGCTTACTTTCTATTCAAACAGTGAGCTTCCCACATGCTAGATGGGTTGCCAGACCATGAAAGGGCCACCCGCTAGCAAGGTAGTGGCACCCACGAAAATAACGTTCATGGCGGGTCCCAGTTCAACCAAGCGCATCTACCCATGGCCTCCGAGATGGCATGCGCGTGGTGTGATTTTCTCCGGTCGTTCCATTCGCCACGCTCCCCAGCAAAACCTACAAGTATCACCTCGCGCGCCCGGATACCGCGAGAGGGCATGGATACCGGCGGTGGCAAAGACCGTGGCGTACAACCAACGTTTTTAGACACGTTGCATATAGCATAGCGCATGGATTTCCAGCGTGCGCAAGTTTTTTTTTTTTCGCGTACGAGCAAGAATCACGGCCAGAACCTTGTGGCTGAATTGAAGGAAGGTATTTCTTTCTGTTGCGGCTTTTTTTTTGTCCAATTTACAAAGAAAAGCGTAGCAACTGCCACATTTTCCTGATAGAAAATTGATTTATATGATTGATATGTTGTGTTTAACGTCCCAACACCATCATATGTTTATAAGAGACGCCGTAGTGGAGTACTCTGTAAATTCTAACCACCTGCGGTTCTTTAATCCTCGTACGTATTTTTAAGAGTTATCGAGTTGTCTTTGGCATCATTCGTTTTTTATTACGGTACATTCAAGCTCGGTGCTAAATGCCTTGATTTGAAATATATAGAGGCATTCTAGCATTCCTCTTTTTTGGATACTTGTATTGGGGGAAAACTGGTTTAATTATCATCGTTGAATCGTATTGTTCTTCTATCTTGACTCACAATTTTACCATCATGCCACGTATGGATATTCATAAGGTGGTCAACCAAAACACAGCTATGCTCTCGATAACTGAGTGCCCTGGTAATTTAATGCCGTGCTGCTGACTGCATCACTACACATTAAAAATAGACCGCATAATTTCATGAACAGTTGTATAATGAATTGTATAAACCATTCATATAATTTGGTAAGACATCTGTGGCAGTGTATTCATAAACTATCAAACATCTTACTTTTTTAATAGCGAAAGTTGGGCTAGTTGGTGGTTAATACTTGGGAAATAAAAACAGCGCAAAAATATAGAGAAGGACAGAGGAAGATACGACACCTTATTCAAAGATACGCGCACATATATCAAGCATTTGACCCGGTCACGTGGACAACCAAAGGCATCTGGGCATGAAAGCAAACAAGGTATGAGACAAGCCCATTTATATTGATAATCAACACGTCTGTAACAACCACGAAAAAAACACAAAAAACGTGCCTTCATACTTGCCAAAAGCTTACGGAACGGTCCCCAACAAACTAACAATCACTTTAACGTGGCAGCGCTGAGCCCAGGTACCGAACTTCTTTTTCACCATGGGCCTCAGACGGCTTGCTTACACACCTTTCCCCCTCCTTTTCAATGAAAAAAAAGCCCCCATAACTTCCCTGTTGCACTTATCTCGATGTCCAAACAGACAAGTGGCTTTATCTGCCAAAGGTTGGCAGCCACACTCCCTACATTGAGATGGCAGGTGCAACCCGCCGGTGGCCGTTCAAGAGGTTATGTGTTCTTTTAGTCTTACGTTAAAGAGGTTAAGTGTTCTTTCAGTCTTACAACCTTTGGCAGATAAAGCCACTTGTCTGTTTGCACATCGAGGGTAAGTGCACCAGGGAAGTTATGGAGGCTTTTTTTTATTGAAAAGGAGGGGGAAAGATGTGTAAGCAAGCGTTTGTGGCCCTTGGTGAAAAATAAGTTCGGTACCTGGGTTCAACGCTGCCACGTTAAAGTGATTGTTAGTTTGTTGGGAACCATTCCGTAAGTTTTTGGCAAGTAGGAAGGCACGTTTTTTGTGTTTTTTCGTGGTTGTTACACACGTGTTGATTGTCAATATGAATAGGCTTGTCTCATATCTTGTTTGCTTTGATGCGAAGATGCCTTTCGTTGTCCACGTGACCGGATCAAATGCTTTGATATATGTGCGTGTAATCTGTTCAATAAAGTTTAGTTGCGAGTTCAGCGCGGTGTCGTCTCTTTCATTGTCCTTGTCTATATTTTTGTGCTGTATTTACTTCTATCTTACTTCTATATCTTACTTCTATATTATGCAAAATTGCGAGCTGCTCCTTAAGTGTTTTCTTTTATATTCAAAAGTTTTTTATTTTGTTTTTGTTTGTTTTAGAAAGAAAAAAAATGATAATGTACCAACAAATTTTTTGGTGATTTTTCAACATCTGAGTTTTCCATATAACAGTGCATCAAGCAAAGCTTTGTCTTTTAAAACAGTTCTTATTTTTCTCATCTTCTTTGAAGTGACCCAACGACCACTATCACGGGTGCTTTAAGCGTTTATTATAAAAATGCGCTAGAACACCTAAGTCGTCCAACGCATAAATAAAAGTTTATAGGCAATGCTAATAGAATTTCGGGCTTCGCAACAACAAATTCGACGAAAAAAACGCACGGTCGATTACCTAAGTGCGAGTTCTAATTCTATGTGTAGCAAGTAAAGCGCGAAATTAACAGGCAAAACAAAAAGAACGAAAGTGAACTCGCTTCCTGCTCAAATGTTTTCGCGCTGTATACACGACATCGACATTCTAGATCTGTGCGTTTTTCTTAGGAAATAGGGATGGTTATATTGAGTGCGTATCAAGCAAGTGTTTATTCTGTGCTTGTTGACTCCATCATTGCATGGTGTTCACCGTAATACCGTGTTCACGTGTATGATGACTACTTTTCACAGGTGTTAAATAATAACAGGAGACCCTAATTATTAGGATGGACATGTGCCATAAGGTGTAAATGTGAGTGAATGCAAATCACCAACCAACTATGGGCATCGTGGAAGCTCTCATGCATCAACGTATAAAGAATCAATTACTCCAGTGAAAACATGGTTCACTTACAGGTTACGCCGATATTAACCATTTTTTTATTATCCCTATGATAATGTCAATTATTGCATAGCCTTGTCCACCTCAGCAGAACAGTGGTTAGGGCGCTTGGCTGCTGACCCGAACGTCGCGGGTTCGATTCCGATCGTGGCGGTCGCATTTCGATGGCCGAGGCGAAAAAGTGGAGAAGTGGAGGCCCGTGTACTGTGCCATGTTAGTGCACGTTTATGAACAGAACGTTGTCAAAATTCTGGAACCCCCATGGTTTCTCTGATAATCTTGTATTCTGGTTGTGGGCTGTAAAACCCCAAGATATCATTATCATTGCGTAACCAAATCTTCACCCTTTGTATTCTTTTGTTCAATGGTAATCACTGGAGCGTTAAAGTGGAGGCTCCTGTGCCAAGGCTCAACGCATGACAACCAGGCGTTCTTCAAATCTTTGTGTTTTGGGCATTTTGTTTGAGTGATAGCGACACACACAAACTAAATATGGTGTCATGCGTGCACATATTTCACACGGCCAAGGTGATTATCTATCGGCGGACTATGATGCAAGCGCCATAGCACTTGCTGTTTTCAAAAGATGCAGACACCCACCTCAAAACCTAGCATCAATCATAGTAACTAAAGTACCATTTGGACGAAGCTTGGAAGATTACCGATTTTTTTGGATCGTGTAAGTACTGAATGATTGTATAATGTTTTGAAACTGTCGTGTCCTTATGTGGCAAGTACGAATGCGTGAGTGGTTGGTACCAGTAGCGTTATTCAGCGATGTGACTACATGACTATTAACGTGATAGCGTTTAGGAGCTTCTTTCTAAGACATTCAGGCGTCCGGGTCGGCGTCATTGGTTTTCAGCGAAATATCATCTTGTACTAGACGTAAAAGTTAAAAAATGCAAATAAAATGAGAAAAAATCATCGGATGGAGTGAGAAACGTTGATTACCACAGAGCCACGATATCACTTGAGATTTCTCCGAAAAAACAGCAACACTGAAGTCATATAAGGAATGTTGTAACCGTTGAGACATGCACCGAGACACTAAGTCTGGTTTAGCAATTAAGAAGCCTACGTGCATGGGGCCTCTTTAGCGCTATCGCGTTCTGTTGTTGAAGGCGACGCTCAGGCGTTCCCCAAGTTTTTTTTTTTGTATCTTACGAGAGGCCTTTGCAATACAGACATTTCTACTGTTGATCACGGGAATAGTTAGTTAAGCATTAGTGAGGTACAATATTGAGCACACTGTTAGTGTAAAAGTGTAATTCAAGAGCTTCACTTTCAAGGCACTTCCTTATATAAATACGTGGGGGAAAAAGATGGGTATCCCAACAGAGAATACAGGACGATAGTAAGAGTTTGTGAAACAGCTTGAATTATCATATTAAGCTGTAAAAAATACTTACATCATTGCTATGGTGATTGCGATGATTAGGAGAAATGCTGAACTTGCTGCGGACATTGTTACAGTGGTCTGCAGCCCTTGTGTAATGACGATTACGAGGCTGTACTGAAATCGGAAGATTTTTATAGGTGCTTTAAGACATGACGCACGAAAAACATCCATCGCATAGCTTGTATTTAGTGACATGATTTTCATAAAAGAAAAAAAAACAATTGGCTACTAGTAATACTGAATGATAGAAAATGGCTGCTAGTAATACTGCATGAAAATATTTCTCCACATACTATTAAACAATGATACGTTTTGCACACAAAATACAATGGGCACACTCTGACACTTCTCGACTTCTTTTCTGTTTGTTTATTTTTTTAAAGAAATGTGCTACTAATATGATGATATAAAAAGTAGCAATCAAGCACCCGCACAGTAACAAAGTAACAAAGTAAAAAAAGTAACTTGTGCGGGTGCTTGATTGTTACATTACAAATGGAAAGGAATAAAAGCACATCGATCTAAAAACGTGACTGGGCTTTTTCAAATGATCACATTCATTGATCAATCATGAAAACACTTAAAAATAACTAAGATGCATGCTTTGTACAACGCTATGCTAGTCTGTAAGCTGAGCATGCATGAAAGCGTGAATCAAGACGTTATTTTTGGCATCAGTATATTTCAAAGCGAATTCCAAGGCTTGACTAATAATAATGGTCAAGTAATGTATTTTGCCGTCATCATCATCAACATATTGCACCTGTTTCAGGGCAAAGGCCTGAGAAAGGCCTCTCTAATGTCCCGCCAATCAAACCCGGTCTTGTGCTTGGTGAGGCCACATTACACCTACATAATGCTTAATCTATTCTGCCAATCTAAATTTATTTGTCCCTTCGCCCGTTTGTGTTCTCTTGGAATCAACTCTGTTTCTTTCAACCAGGGGTTCTCTCGCCTACGGGCTACAAGTGCTTCCCACGTGAATTTTATGATCTCGAATTCCTCTAAATTGTCTTGTGAATGAAGGCCTTTACCATACGGCGCCTTTAATGGCTCCATATAGCTTTGCTGATTCCAATTTTAGAGTAGACTTACTCTCGCAAAGACACAAGCCCAAGCTTTATCGTGTTGCAGTGTCAAGCGAATATTAGTACGCAGTGCGCACATAATGCATGTGGGAGGCAACAGCTCCTGCACCCTCCACAATAACGACGTGCACGCTGCTCACAAATAACATTTCAGCCACCTATTACACTCTGTTTTCATGTTTTAGATCTTAGTTACCAAGTCGTCATTCTGTTTCCCTCAATATCCCAATGGCAGTACATGTTTGTTTATTTATTTATCATCTATTATTTATTTATTTATGTATTTATTGTAATCTCAAGGCCTACGGGCGCTACAGAGGGTAGTAGTAAACGGGAAGTTGTAGGAAAATGGCTAGCAATATAACACACCAAAAGAATAATGCAGTGGCGCAACAAAAGTACAGTCTAGTAATAACAGTACATACAATGTAGTTAGAAGTTAAAGAATGCTTTCCCTAAGGAGTTCGAGTGCTAACATGAACAAAGAAAGTAACATGACCATAAGTTTTGCGTATATAATGTTAGGTAATTTGTTACTAATTGCTCAACAGAAAAGCAACAACAACCACATGCTATAATTTCTAAGTCAAGCAATACTCGCTACAGCCTTTCGAAAAAGTTTTATAATTAATGGTGACTGTGTCATTGGAAAGGTGGTTCGGCAGCCGAGATGTTCTGGGGGAAAAATAATGACTTAAAGGGTAATTATCTCCTGCTGGAATTCTGACTTCTCAAGTGATGGTCGATACGGTGCGGTAAGTAATGCCGTTGTGAAATGAAGTCATTTTGAAGAGATGTATGATTGTGTAACGTATGAAACATAGTTAGGCGAGCCATCTTCCTTCGAGATGCTAACGTTCGAAGACATCTGTTAGCTTTCCTTGAAAATATACATGAGGTACTGCTATAACTAGACTAAATATATTGAGCTGAATTATATTGAACAAGCTCTACATAATTTGAAGTTGTCGTTGGGGTAGGCCAACACTGTTGCATGCTCTGATCTGGGATGCTGTAGTGAGTGATAAGGCAGTAGTTTTAAAGATGATGGAGCTTTCGAAAAGTTGTGACGCATGTAAACCAAGTGTGCTGTTAGCTTTTCTGATTATGTACTCAATATCTAGCACAAGGTTAGGTTTGAAGATATATGGACACCAAAGTATTCTATGAATAAATGGGTTATATAGAGATATTATTCAAATAGCAGAATGCAAGCTTGGTAGCATTTCTAGGAACAATCAAAATTTTGAATTTGTTAATGTTTAGTTCCATTCGCCAGCTATTACGCCACTCATGCACTTATGTAGTTCAGATCAAATTCAAAAAGAATTAGAATCGTCAGTACTGTTTTTTTTAAGATAATATTCAGCAAACAAGTGAACGTGAGAGGTGGATGTAGGTGGTAGATTGTTAAACTAGATTACGAAAAGGAGTGGTCCTAGTACTGATCCCTGAAGTTCATTGGAACGAACCTGAGTTAAACGTGAGGAATGATGAATATTAGCAGCAACAAACTGATAGCAGTTACAAAGAATGTATTCAGCCCGTTTTAGCATCTTGCTAACGAGGTTTAAAGGACTTAGTTCAAAAAGAAAGTAGTTGATAGTAAACCTTGTCATATGCCTCACTAAAATCTAAAGAAAAGCACACACGGTCAGTAGATGATGCGCCATTTTAAATTACCGTGAAGTCCATGCGTAAATGGTATTAGTTGCTTTTCGCGTGAGTATGTTTTATGGTAAACCATGCTGAGCTGTAGTGAAAAATGACTTAGAATCGAGAAAATTGCCCAGGTTGGTTAAAATTACGTTTTCCAGAAGTTTTCGACAGGTTATGTTGTCCCTATCAATTGCAAGCGGTGAACTTTAACCCCCTTGTTAGATGCGAAGCAGCTTATGACGGAGTTCAATCTGTGGTGTGTGGAGTGACCACCCTCACATCGCATTCGCAACAGCTGGTCCAAGTACTTGCAGTATGCGCTCACGCGCTAGAGTGTTGTG
>WOVY01011854.1:0-128216 GCA_013436015.1 Rhipicephalus annulatus | reverse complement strand
AACCAATATGGATAGGATAGTTAAAATAGCGGAGGAGTTTTACAGAGATCTGTACAGTAGCCGAGACAACCACGACCTTAATACTATAAGAACTAGCAGTAACCCAGATTACACCCCACCAGTAATGATAGAAGAAGTCAGAAAAGCTTTGGAGAGCATGCAAAGGGGCAAAGCTGCTGGTGAGGATCAGGTAACATCAGATCTGCTGAAAGATGGAGGGACAGATTGTGTTAGAAAAACTAGCCACCCTGTTTACGAGGTGTCTCCTGACGGGAAGGTACCAGAGTCTTGGAAGAACGCTAACATCATCTTAATACATAAGAAAGGAGATGACAAGGACTTGAAGAATTACAGGCCGATCAGCTTGCTCTCTGTAGTATACAAGCTATTTACAAAGGTAATTGCTAACAGAGTAAAGAAAACATTAGAATTCAATCAACCAAAGGAACAAGCAGGATTTCGAACAGGCTACTCAACAATTGACCACATTCATACTATCAATCAGGTAATAGAGAAATGCTCAGAGTATAACCAACCACTATACATAGCCTTCATAGATTACGAGAAGGCGTTTGATTCAGTAGAAATATCAGCCGTCATGCAAACACTGCGGAATCAGGGCGTAGATGAAGTATATATAACATTCTGGAAGAAATCTACAGGGGATCAACTGCTACCATAGTGCTTCATAAAGAAAGCAACAGAATACCAATCAAGAAGGGTGTAAGGCAGGGGGACACAATTCCCCAATGCTATTTACCGCGTGCTTACAGGAGGTTTTCAGAAGCCTAGAATGGGAACAGTTAGGGATAAGAGTCAATGGAGAATACCTTAGTAACCTGCGCTTCGCCGATGACATTGCATTGCTGAGTAACTCGGGGACGAATTGCAACTCATGATTACGGAGTTAGACAAGGAGAGCAGAAAGGTGGGTCTTAAAATTAATCTGCAGAAAACGAAAGTAATGTACAACAACTCGGCAAGGAGCAGCGCTTCGAGATAGGTAATAGTGCACTTGAAGTTGTAAAAGACTATGTCTACTTAGGGCAGGTAATAACCGCAGAGCCGAACCACGAGATTGAAGTAACTAGAAGAATAAGAATGGGGTGGAGCACATTCGGCAAGCACTCTCAAATTATGACAGGTAGATTGCCACTATCCCTCAAGAGGAAGGTATATAACAGCTGTATCTTGCCGGTACTTAGCTACGGAGCAGAAACCTGGAGACTTACAAAGAGGGTTCAGCTTAAATTGAGGACGACGCAGCGAGCAATGGAAAGAAAAATGGTAGGTGTAACCTTAAGAGACAAGAAGAGAGCAGAGTGGATTAGGGAACAAACGGGGGTTAAGGATATCATAGCTGAAATCAAGAAGAAGAAATGGACATGGGCGGGCATGTAGCGCGTAGACAGGATAACCGCTGGTCATTAAGGGTAACTGACTGGATTCCCAGAGAAGGGAAGCGGGTTAGGGGGAGACAGAAGGTTAGGTGGGCAGATGAGATTAAGAAGTTTGCGGGTATAAATTGGCAGCAGCAAGCACAGGACCGGGTTAACTGGCGGAAATGGGACATGGGAGAGGCCTTTGTCCTGCAGTGGACGTAGTCAGGCTGATGATGATGATGATGAAAATGTACGGATTCAATACCTTCTTAAAAAACAGATAACCTAAGTGGACGTGCAAAGTCCTAATGGTGATGGTGAAACTAAGAATGAAATAAACTTCATTCTGTGTGCCCACTGGGCATTGTACAAGATGTAGAAGTAGTTGGCAAGATCCAATGCAGTGACTATAGAATGTTAAGAGCTCGTATTCACCTAGATTTAAAAAGCAACGACAAAGACTGATACGCAGAAAGCCAAGTAATGAACTAGCAGGAGAGGGGAAGTACAGGCATTCAGAGTTTCGCTTAAGAATAGGACTCGAGGACTGAATGAGGTAACGACATTAGCATGACAAAATGAATGCTAATCTTACTACTATCATCAAAGAGTGTGCTATGGAAGTCGGATGTACAGCCACTAGACAGGACACTGGCAAACGATCTCAGGAGACGAAAAATTTTATTAGAGACAACAAACCATGAAAGCTCGAATGCAACCGACAAAATAGAGATAGTGGAGCTTTTGAAGTTAATCAACAGGTGTAACGTAGCCAACATGGAGAGAATTGATCAGGCTGTTAAAAGAGGCAGAAGCCTAAAAGCTGTGAAGAAAAACGTGTATACAGGCAAAAATCGGATGTATGCATTAAGGAACAAGGAAGGCAAATGTCATAACTACTATGGATAGGATAGTCGATGTGGCGAAGGAGTTCTGCAGAGAGCTGTACAACCCAAGAACAAGGATGATATTGCAAGAAACAATAATAGAACAGAGGAATTTGATATCCTACCAGTAACGACAGGGGAAGTAGGGAAAGCACGAGAAAAAATGCAAAGAGGCAAACCGGTTGGTTTAAGGATAAAGTAACAACGAACCTCCTAAAAGTGGTGGAGGAATTGAGTTAGAAAAGCTTGTCAGCTTATATACAAAGTGTCTGTCACCTTATATACTAAGTGATTGTGGTATTACAATCTTGCAAGAACACCAACATCTTCTTAATCCATAAAAAAGATGTCAGGATTTGAAAAATTACAGGCCGATCAGCTTACTGTCTGTTCTCTACAACATATTTATAAAAATAGAATTGAGATGACATCAAAGTTCAATCAACCAAGGGACCAAACAGCATTTGTTTAGGCTGCTCCTCAAAAGACTATATTCATACTATCAATAATGTAATAGAAAAATGCGCGGAATAAACCAACCCCTATACATAGCCTTCAAGATTATGAGAAGGCGTTTGACTCAGTCGAGACATCAGCAGTCATGCAGGCACTGCAAAATCAGGAATTCGACGAAGCCTATATAATCATAGTGGAAAGAAATCTACAGCAGGTCTGGAGCCACCATAGTCCTCTATAAAGAAAGCGACAGAATCCCAATGAAGAAGGGGGTTGTAAGGCAGGGAGGCACGATCTCTCTAATGGATTCACCACGTGTTTACAGGAGGTTTTCATGGTCCTAGACTGGGAAGAGTTAGGGATAAGAGTTAATGGAGAGTATCTTAGTAACCTGTGATTCGCTGATGACATTGCCTTGATGAGTAACTCAGGGGACGAATTACAGCTCATGGTTACTGATCTGGACACGGAAAGCAGAAGCAGAAAAGTAGGTCTAAATAGAATATTCACAAAACTAAAGTAATGTGCAACAGTCTCGGCAGAAAACATTACTTTCGATAGTGGAGAGACGTTGGAAGTTGTAAAGAAATATGTCTACTTAGGACATGAAGTGACAGTGGAGCCGAACCATGAGAGTGAAATGATATAAGAAGAGTAAAGGTGGGGTGGATCACAATCTGCAAGCACTCTTAAATAATGAGTGTTAATCTACCACTAACCCTCAAGAGGAAGATATATATAACAGCTGCATCTTGCCATTACTTACGTACGGAGCAGAACCTAAAGGCTTACAAAGAGGGTTCAGCTTAAACTGAGGACGACACAGTGAGCAATGGAAGAAAAATGATAGGTGCAACCTTAAAAGACGAGAAGAGAGAAGAGTGGGTCAGGGACAAAACGTGGTGGTTAAAGGAATCATAGTTGAAATCAAGAAGAAAAGAAATGGGGACATGGGCCGGGCACGTAGCAAGTAGACAGGATAACCGCTAGATTCCCAGAGAAGGCAAACGCACGAAGGAGAGACGGAAATTTAGGTGGGGCAATGAGATTAAAAATTTCATCGGTATAACACGGACGGAGAGCACAAGACGGGTTGATTGGCGGATCATGGGAGAGGCCTTTGCCCTGCAGTGGGCGTAGTCAAGCTGATGATAATAATTGTGAAGTATTGTTTACTAGCAAACACAAGAAGTGATGTCCTTTGAATATAACCTTCTGGATTGGTACTGTACAGCACAAGCTTCCAACCAAGTTATCAACTTATAGGAATTAAAAAAAAAAAAAAGGTACAGTGCACATGAGGTTAGAATCTAAAAACTCTCCAGAGCGTAATGCGAGACGTTAACACAGCGGTTATGCTTGTGAATGACACAATCCCAACAAAAAAATTTGATTTCACGCATAGTGGCAATTCATATATTAGTAGTAGTATATTATGAATTGTAGTATTATATTACCCCCGACCCAACCGGAAAAAAAAAAGTGGCCGACAATTTCGACACCGACTAATGCGAATTCTGAGCTCAGCTGTTCATATTTTGCGATAAGTTGAGGCGCGACTGCCAAACCGCAGTAGACCGCGGACAGCGGCACTTGGGCGCGTTCCACAACAGCCTACCCAGACAGGCCTTCGTTTATGTAGCGCTTTATTTCCATTGTTGGTATCGGTATACGCCCTCGCTTCAAACCTAATAGAAGATTTTAGTCTGGCCGGCCCACCGCTATGGACAAACTGTTTGCGGATACCGTTTCACCAGGTGTGATCTGCGCATGCGCGTGCCTTACGTACGTTTACTGGACACGCTTAAACACCCGGACGTTTCCATGTTCGGCTGCGTTGACAGAATAAACGTTGGCCAAGTTGAGAAATTTTTGGCGACTAGAGTATGTGAGACACAAAAAGAATATGTAAATTTCTGCAAACGATACTCCACCTACCGTAAAATTAATTTAGGTGCCGTCTTTCACTCCTCAGATTAGATTTAAATGCCCCAAATGTACTTTCTTTAGTGGCTTCTTCTCTTAACCACTGTGACGAGTAGGTTACTGATGCCTTGTAGGAGTTGTTAGACATGGAGAGAGAGACGGCTGAGACTAAATTGGGAGCAGAGTTTTAGGAGCAGCAGAATTGCTTTGGAGCAGTTAGCGGCATTTAATATAGATTGATATGTGTGGCTTAATGTCCCAAAACCACCATATTATGAGAGACGCCGTAGTGAAGGGCTTCAGAAGGCACCTAATGTGTTGTCTTCGGAGCTTCTAAAATGACTCATCTAATAGCACCAAACCTACCTTCACTAATTCAATGGGAAATGGCGCACGTGCTTACCTAACTATCGCAAGTAAACTGCTTTCACACTTACCTTTCGGAGATTTGGTCGACTGTCTTAACGTAACCAGCGAGAACATCCTCCTCCGTAGTTTCAACAACCGAACGAGCTTGTGCACGTACGACTTAGCAACAAAGGAGCGTCATAAGGTAAAGTGTCACCACAGAACACCTACCAGTTCACTAGTTGTCACAGTTTCACTAGTTGGTTGGGAAAATTGTTTCCTTCCTCCATGGATGCTCTATGGTTCGGAACTCCGTGGTTCGGAACAAACGTTGATCTCTGTGGCCATAACGTTGCCAGTCGGCTAAGTTATACGCGATCACAGTAACCGATAACTCCTCAAGTTCTCCATTCTGTCTTCGACGTACTATTCACTGAAGTATGCGGTACAGCAACCACAAGCTGGTGCTATAGTCACCTAGAACGCGCACAAGCAATCAAAGCGTCTGGAGCCAACATCACAACATGCGCTCCAGCATGGATTGGCCACAGAACAAGATTGGCCTGAAAGTTGGCTTCGATTTTTTTTTAACTTGGCTCGGCTTTTTTTGTAAACTTATACTGGCCAATCAGAAAGCAGTTTGGGTAGCTTGTAGCCATAGCCTCCTATATACTTTCTGTGCCCGCTCGATCCCCGCGCTTTCCATTCTATTGCACCGTCGCGTCTAGTTCGAGACGAGCCGACAGGGGGCGCGGCAGGCCCGGGGAGTGCAGACGACGGTAGTCTTTCTGCTTACTCAGTTGAGCATCCCAGAAAGCATAAATATTCTTCGACAAAAATGTAAAAACGCACTATTATATTCATCTTGGACAACTTTACCATCGTCAGCAAGCATTACCGTGAGTAGAAATGCATCATACAAGTAAACATAAGCGTATGAATGCGGATTGCATGTCGCGTTGTCTGTGCACGCGCTGCGTCGTGTTCACGATAAACTGATGCGCTAAACTCATACTTGTCCCAGGTATATTAAATCCCCGGTACCCTAGAGCTTCATAGGTGAATCCACAATACTTGTCGCTGCCTCGCCGCTTTAAAAGATATAAGAAAGCGACATGACAGCACCACATGACGGCTCCTTACTTTTAGCGCATTACATTGCGAAGCACAACGCTGCGGGTTGGTTTCGCAGCCTCAAAGTCGCATTTTGACGAATATGAAATGCAAATATGCTGCGTACGTGTGCGTTTAAAACATTTTTCTCGCCGGCAGGTTTCCTGCCAGCGCGCAGTCTTGACGGCCACGGTGAAGAGTCGCATCTGATCAAAATTAATCCATAGTCCTATATTACGGCATGCTCGCATCTTCATTGCGGTTTTGCAGTAAAACCCGAAACTCAAGTGACAACGCTTGTTTACTTTGTTCTGGACATCAACTTTTATTTTGTTGGTATTATGCGAAGATGCATAGGGTGCATAGGAAATTCCTAACATCAATGAAAGAAAAATAGTACAGTCAGTCAAGCAGCCGCAAAAACACAATTCACAGTTTTAGAGCTTTTCTCGACAAGGGCTTGTAGTTGAAGTGCCTTCCTCACATCGTGTTTGTCAGTCACGCCCAGGGCGTAGTTCGTGAACACAGGTTTGAAAATTTCATGCAAACAAGCTCCAAGAAACTGCAAGCGGTGCTCAATGCAAACATGCTTAAAAACTTCACTGTTTGCCATAGCAGAAACAGCATTGCTGACTGTTTTCCTGCAGAGGCCTTGGTATTGCTCTGCGCTTGCTTAAGATGAGTTCAGTGTACTTTTTTAGCGCGTACAAAACATGAACAAGCTCATTTGAGGGGTACAGTAGCCCACCTCTGTCTTGGTGCCTAATCAGACTGTCAATGGGGGCTGAGGACGCTGGCTTTGTGATAACTGAAATGCAGGAGCTGCAAGCAATCTTTTTCTTGTATGACACGGCCACGAAGCCTCCCACCATAGCAAGTGCTGCTGTGTCCACAGTCGGAAGCAAGCTTGCGGGACTTCTTAGGAGGTCTTCAAGAAGCTTCCTAGCTTCTACTGGAAACTGACTTGCTTGAACTTCTTTCTGTTTGCTTGTAACTTTAAGTGCATCTGAGCCATGGCTTGATGAATCCACTACGTTACTGGTCTTTGAAGCAGAAATTATGCCAGCTTTTAAGGCCTTTTCAACACCAGACAAAACAGACCGAACGTCAGTCTGATCATTACTTCCTGCTGACCTTCTTATCCATCCAAAAAAGGATTCAATCGGGTCAGACGAGAATTTCCTCGTCAGCACAACTTGAAGGAGACTACATCTAGTAGGTATTGGTGCACTCAACATTAGACATCGTAGTCAGCATAAGTGCCTGATACGTTTCCTTAGTGAGGAACTGCTTGGGCTGGCAGTCACGTCTCAAATCTTCAAGGTATTCGAGGAAAGATGACATGAGCCACACAAGGCGCTCATCAGAAGCAGACTCGTATTGCTTGCAGTCTGGCATATTCTTGTGTATGTGTTGGACACAGTTACTCACGTCCATTAAGACAAACCATCGATGCACTGTGTCCATGAACTCAATTGTTGGGCCTGCATCAGCAAAGGTGATGTCAGACGTGTGTCCAGCTTGCTCCTGCAACAGTTTCAACGCTGCTGTAACTGCAGGAGAGAAAAGCTGAACAGCTTTGTGGACGTTCATGGCTTCAATACTTGATGGAAATACATGCTTCCGTGTGAGGAATCGTACAGGTTTGATTACACTCCCCTGCTGCATCTTGTACAGGCTCTTTATATGAGATGATGTAACTTCACCGTTTTTTCCCATGTCTCGGGCCAGGAACTGCGACCTGATATTCTTTATCAGATGGCATTGATCAAAGGCGATGAACAACCTTCGGTCGGGATCTTGGGGATGCTTTATAAAATGCTGCAGTTTCCCACTGCAAAGCATTTCCAAAGCAAGGACATTAATTTTGTGATTGTCCGCCACAATGCGCATTACAATGAAGCCAGCTGTCTCCACTTCTTTAGCACATATTTTATCAGCATGAACAGTTGCTGTCCAGTGCAGTTCTTGGTGAAAAAATACCCCACGGGTATTCGAATGCTCACAGAGAGCCCTGACAAAATAAGAATCACATAATCAGTGACTTTGCTATGACTGGTTCTCCGTTTGTGTTGGTGTTCCACAATCTCTTACCCATAGTCCACCTCCTCCAACGAAGGCATCTCTCTCTTGCTGTTTGCTATTGCAGGCGTTGCCGTATTCTCAGGTCGTCAACAACCAGAGAACACACTTTCGCTTGCTGGGAGCTCAGATTTTCTAGTTCCGCTTTCAGGACGCTCTTTCACGAGAGCTTGTAAATCCCACTGCGCCAGTAGTCACGCCCAGAAACCTCTGTAACGTGGCCCTGCTTGGAAGCTTCAAGAGATTTTCCCTTCTATAAATTCATAGGCCTTTGTTGACAAATTTCTCAACACAATGCAATTACGAACAGGTAACCTCGGAGTAAGTAGGTCTGATTTTGGCGAAATTGTTCACCTGGTCAACGAGGAATGCAGGCTCCTACGTGCTTTCTCGCGCAGCTTCAACTACCTTGGCAAAAGCAGTCAAATTGCAATCTTCTTTTAATTGCTTCAGTTCTTCTTTATATTTGTCAATTGGTTGGACGAAGCCGTTGTATTTGCGGTCTTTAAATCGCGCTCCTTTCGCGTCTGAATTTCTGACGTTCTAAAACAGAAATACTACTGCGACCATCTACCTCTGGGTGGCTTCGTGCTTTGAGGTAGGTTCAGAAGGAGCATCCACCTTCAACTTGTAGTGGTACGGTGAAGCACGGAACTTGCTTGCGAGACCCGGAGAGCTAAAACTTGAGGTAAGTCCATCCGCAGGCACGGTGTCTTCATCGGCTCCAACAAAAAGGCCTGTTGCAGTCCTTGTCCTCGAGATGGCCGCGCAGCAGCGGTTGTCAGTAGCAAGCGCTCGTTTCCCTCGCAGCCGCATCACTCCGCGGTTTCTTCGGCTTCGGCTGCATGTACTCCGGGTAGTCGTCGAACACGCTGGGAGTTGCACTCCTCTTGAGTTTTTCGAGTTTTACATCCTTCTTTGTAGTCCGTCAGGAGAAAATGTCGGCTGCACACAACGGAGTAGCGTGATGTCGTGTTCGCGTCCAGTCTTTTCCTAGCGATGGCTTTCAACCAGGCTGGCCCCTCGCTTCACTGTCACTAGGAATTTCATGAAACGAAATCCCCGGTACCTTACGTTTCGCATCAGATTTGCACTTTGGAACACAGCAGTAGGCCATGAATCACGAGAACACGCACAAGTTCTTCATCGCGAGAACACAACGCGCACGTGGACTGCGGCCTGCGGCGATCCAAAACAAACTGCCTTCACGCTCCCCAGGGGCTGGTGGCGCCATCTCTTGGGGAACGGCGTCAGCCGGGTGGGATAGCGCGGACGGAGGCTCTGCCTCCTTCGAGCGGGCACAGAAAATATAGGAGCTATGGGTGGAAGAAACCAGCATGATTCAAGATGGCTCGGTCCGGCGTTTTGAGCATCAAGTGTGAGGAAGTTGTTGAACTAGCGAGATTTTAAAGCTTTCTTAATATACTTTTACACAGTAGCGACAAAAGATGAACCAGAGCGAAAACAAGTAGAGAGAAATGGTCATGCGAAAGGAAACTTATCCTCTGTATGGGTACGAGCGTTCACGCCAAATTCCGAATGGCCCGACAAGGTGAGAGATGAACTATTTCCTCAAGAGTTTGTTTTGAACGTGTTGCATTCACAGCACGTCTTCGTGTTGCCACAAAATTATGCCCATATATTTTCCGAGGGTTGTGCAGTGCACTTGTAAGCTCTCGAAAGTTTCTTTGGCACTGTTTGCACGTGCGGCTATTGTAATAATGGTTTAGAGTACGATGTATATGCAAAAGTACGCAAGCTCTAACCAGATTTGTCGTTCATGTTGTCCGATATTTGTCCATTTGATTTAACCACCTCTCATGGGGATGAAAAAAAGAAAAAAGCTGAACATTCGCGATTGTAAACGCAGGGTTTTGTTTTCTCTGCTTCACCCGTCCCACGCGGAATTTGTTACCGTTTCTTGGGTTTATTTCAGGACGAATTTCTCGACGTCTTGTACTGGTCAAGACAGGTTCTCGGAATTCTTCTTGGGCTGGCGTGGGGCCTGGTTGCCACTTAAGGGATTTTTAGGAATCGCATTGTAAGTATGCCACAACAAAATAATTGATAACGTAGGTACATGTCTTTTTTTGTGATGATGAAGAGTGGATTCAGTTCTGTTACAATTCCTGCTGTTGTAGCTGATTACATCGTTTCTCGTGCAGTTGTCATTCGTTATAGAGATGTTCTATATGGGTGACCCACTCTTCTTCGAGCAGTTCAAAAGCTGTGTCTTTTTTTTTTGCGGTGTGTTGACGCGAGTGTGTGTTTAGGGCAAAAGGTGCTTTTAGTTGTCGCCCCCTGTACTTAAGGAAAGCACACCTGCTTAAATATAGCTTTGTCATGGGCTAAGCTTTCATATCTGAGACGTGGACCCTAGTCGCAATAATAAAGCCAATGTTGTGTGGAAGTCCTACAGTGCAGTTTCTTGACTTCAGTCAGTTCTCTTTTCGCATTTTTTGCCGTATAAAGCCAATTGTGACCGAGAAAATCACAATTTGGCTTATCTGCAGTCAGAAATCTGTCTATGTGAGGTATGTGGTGCATGTACAGTAGTCAAGAAGCTTAACATAAATGCTCCACACGTGGCCATCGACTACTTTCACTGATGTCAACCACAAAGTGCTGGGTGTTGTTGCTGAGACAATACCTGTGTATGCTTGGATGGTATGTTGGCATGCATGAGAACATCTCGGCAACATAACATAAAGCGATATAGCGCTAGAGTCAATATGTTTTAGGACAGGCTGCGCTGTTCATGTCAAGCTTGCTGATCTCTGTACAGCTGTAAGTTTACACCAGCTGCCGGTTTTGTGTGCTGCACAAATTATATTACGTTTCTGACTATATCAATTTGAATTAGATGGTATATAACGAAATGTTTAAACGGGACACTGAACTAAAATACGAAAAAAAAAACTGATGAAAACATCGAAACACTACTCGGGGGACACCACTGTTCGGATAAACATAGCTTATTTCACATATTTTTGAACAATTGGCTCTATTTTGGAGGATTGTTAGCATGCGGTGGCTACACGTGAGCACCAGCTGTAACGTCTCATTCTACCAGGCGAACGTGGGGTGCATGTGTTCCTGTCCTCCTCTTCCTTTTCTCACTTCTGCCCATTCCACAAAAGCGCTGATGCTTTACTCCTGTCGACAGCATTGTTTGGTACTGTAGTGGTTCTGGGAACCGTTGTGGCAGTTTGGCAGGTTGACAGACACGGGCAATGGCTGGCATTGTTAAGATGCGGTTTTTCAAGCAAGTGCAATGTCACCAAACGTCACCTCTAGTTCACAGTGCAACTGCTAAGTGTGGCAGTTGCACTGTGAACTAGAGGTTCACAGTACACAACCGCCACAAAAAAAAAAAAAACCTTACTAAATTCTTTATTTTCTTCTAGTTTTCTGCCTGAAATGAAGGTTGTGCCTATTGATTTGAACACCCATTCTTTAAATTTTGCTGGAAATCTTGGCTGTGAAAATTTTGTTCCATATCCCTTTAAACAATACCAGTGAAAAAAGATTATGCATGAGCTAGAGAGAAACAACATACCTGATGTAGTTTTCTGAAAGCTTATAGGCTTCATCACCATGGTATAAACCGTAGTTATTTCGTCAATAGTGACCCGCCAATATGGTCTACCGGTTATGGTGCTCGACTGGTGACCCAGAGATTGTGGGGTTGAACTGTGGCCGTAGTGACCCTCATTTTCGATGGGGGTGAAAATGCTCGAGGCAGGTGTACTTGAATTTATATACACCTTAAAGAGCCCCAAGTGGTCGAAACTTACAAAGCCCTCCACTATAGCGTCTCCCATAATCATATTGTGGTTTTTAGATGTTAAATTCATTTAACCATTAGTTATTATTACAGCAGTAGTGTAGTTCGTTTCCTTTCTGGCACTGCATTGGCTTTGGAATAAAGTGAATTGGGATAGGCACACCTTGCTTTTAAACACAACAAAAATATGCCAGCCACTCCAGCTGATTTCAAGCAAAGTTGTCAAGCATTTGCTACCCAATTATTATATTGTCACGGGGTCGTGACGTGGCCGAAGACAGGAGACTTTGTGTTGGGATTTAACTGTTTGTTTGGGTGAACCTGTGCCCGGTAAACAGAAAAGACCGATTACAGTAGCAGTCTTGCACAGATAGCAGTGAACGGAGCGTCGGCCGTCGATCAACTACTGACAAGGGGCGAAGTGCGTCGGCATTTATACTCTTGCCATCGAATGTTCTAGCGTTATCGCTGGCGGTGACGTAGATTCCAGAATAATCTGTACAGTTCGCAGAGTGGGCGTGATCTTATCGAAATGATCTACTACAGTCCTGAAGCTTCTCGAAAACTGCAGGCACGGTTTGCGCTGAGAATTGATTGATTGATTTGTGGGGTTTAACGTCCCAAAACCACTATATGATTATGAGAGACGCCGTAGTGGAGGGGCTCCGGAAATTTCGACCACCTGGGGTTCTTTAACGTGCACCCAAATCTGAGCACACGGGCCTACAACATTTCCCCCTCCATCAGAAATGCAGCCGCCGCAGCCGGGATTCGATCCCGCGACCTGCGGGTCAGCAGCCGAGTATTTTAGCCACTAGACCCACCGCGGTGGGGCGTTGCGCTGAGAATTGTGTAGTGTATTGGGGCGATAACAAAACTTGAGAAATGGAACGTGGCAATATCAATAAGCATGAAAAAACCTACACTTACCTTTAATAAACTTTAAAAGGTATGCTGAAAGCGTGCAGTAGCAGTATAACATTTTTTTAAGTTTTAAAGCCCTGAAGAAATAGATAATTGGGAAATGTTAAGTTGTTTTCACTCTTGATGTTCAGAAAAAAATTATTTGTTCAACTTGTACATTCATTGTGTGATGATCGTTTCACTATTGATGGTTTTTCATGTTTTCTGTCATTCGCTCTTACCTTTCATTGTACAGTAGTTGTGTTGCATGTAGTGCCAACATGATATAACCAAGCTGTGTTCTTTTTTGTGATGAACAAAACTTCACACTTCACCACAGAAACTGAAGTGTGCATCAGGTCAATCTCTCTGCTGTTTCTTAATGAACTCTTCCCTGTCTCTTTGTTTTAACAAAAGATATGGAATGTCAAAGCTTACGACGGAACTTTGAACTTAGTTGATGCCCATTTGCTCTGTGCAGGTTCTTCTGTGTCAATGCAGTACTTGTGTATGGCTACACCAGCTCATTCCAAAAGGTGGATGACGAAGAGTATGGTGGTGTGTGGGAACTTGTAAAAGAAGGTTTTGTCACATCATTTGCAGGTTTTTTGGTAAGCACATCCTTCAAGAATGACTCCTAAAGTGCCTGTATATGTGGTAAACAGGTATGCTTTTTTTTGTAACCTGTAGGAAAAACTAAGTGTTCTTTGTCCGACACGAAAAGTTATGCACCTAGCCAGTCTCCAATTTTTTTACGCTTATAGTTTATCCTAAATCAAGGTTTAGAATATGTGAATTGAGGCTTCATAACCCATTATCATAGCTGAAGTAGGTGTACAGAGGGGTCCACTGTTAAAAGCAACATCGGAGCGCGTGTCGTCTGCTCGGTTCCACTCCCGTCCGGCAGCGGAAACGAGTTTAGCGGAGGAGCAGTGAGCGCAGTGGGCGGTGCTCGTTTGTCATCTGCTACAGTTGCGACCTCGCTTCAGCTCGTCGCAAAGTCGGGCACGGTGCTTTAAAATTTGACCAGAGGCTGCATGGTGAGCTAAGATTGAAAGTTGTGGGAAAGCTGCAAGGAAATTAGATTATATAACATACTACCTCACTGATATCCCTTTCAGTCACGGTGTCCACATTTGTGTACGCGAACTTCAAAGGGGCGTCCACGTTGCCTGTTTCTTCACATTGCTTGAAACTCTGTGTGGATATTCTTGCCGGCTTCCTGAGGGGACAACTAGCAATCATTTAATTTTATTGTGCTCCATATTCCTCCCGACAATAATTTTGCTGGAGGCACCACAATGTTTGACGATCATTTCACGTTGGTTTTTGACCTGCCGCGGTCAAAAACCAACGTGAAATGCATTTTTCTCCGCTCGGACTGAATACCGCACAAAAAAAAATGTGCATGCATTTTGGGCCTAACAAACAGACAGACAATGAACTTTATTTGATCCTGAAAAACAAGTCCGCAGCCAGCGGCTTCGGGGACCCGCGGAAGCCGCTGGCCGCGTTCAAGTAGGGGCTGGGACACCGTGATGTTCCGCCCTTTCTTGGGCCTTCTGGATTGCCTGGATTTGTGCTTATTTTGGGCCTAACAGTTAATTATTTTATGCAAGTACTGAACATGGCTACTAGCAGAGTAATTAGATAATATATTGCACACTCATTAACTCCACTTGGTGGAACTCGCACAAGACAACACATTCATTCATTTTCTTTCTTGGTATCACTTGGTGGAACTCGCACAAGACAACACATTCATTCATTTTCTTTCTTGGAATGTGATACTGAGTGCTTTGAAATTATGCCCAACGAGTTTAATGTGTTTCTGACAATGGCACCATAATGCTTGTCTGAAGAGGATATTTTAGGTGGTAAACGAAGCATGACTTCTTTACAGTCATCTTTTTTTCAGCATAGCTTTATAAAGAGTATTTTTTGTGTGTGCGTGGAGCAAGGCCCCGCCGCAATGGTCTAGCGGCGAAGGTACTCGGCTGATGACCCGCAGATCACAAGATCGAATCCCGGGTGCGGTGGCTGCATTTACGATGGAGGAAAAAATGCTGTAGGCCCATGTGCTTGGATTTGGGTGCACATTAAAGAACCACAGGTGGTTGAAATTTTCAGAACCCTCCACTACGGCGTCTCTCGTCATATGGTGGTTTTGGGATGATAAACCGTGCACACTATCAATCATTCATACTTGTGGAGCAGTTATTTCACGTGCACTAATGCAGATTTGGTCTGCTGCAGCGCATAAGCTGAACAAAAAATTTACAAGCGCCTTTAACTGGCGTCAACAGAAAGCTTTATTGAAGCGGGCAATTCTTTAACGAGAAGGAGAACGAGAGACGGCAGTCCAGCTGACGGGCTAGGGGATAGCTATCTAAATATAGATCCTTACAAGCATTTTCATTCTAGCTCAAAGGAAAGCTACTATCTAAAGATTTCGTGACCCCGAAAGCGCTTCGCGATGAGGTGAAGCATGCCCGAAACCGTAGCAGACGACAAACGCGCGCCGCCCACTGCGCTCACTGCTCTTGCGCAAAAAAAGTTTCCGCTGCCGGCCGGCAGTGGCGCCGAGCAGATGACACACTCTGGTGTTCCCTTAAACAGTGGACCCCTCTGTGCATGGTGTGTGGTATGTAATCTTAGTTCAACTTACTGACTGATTATACAGATGTGCTTTAAAAACTTTTATAGTTTCCACTGAGTAAGGACTGTTGTCTGCTAACTCTTCAGATGCAAGTATCTCAAGATGAAGCTTTCACATTTCTTGTCTACAGCTTGTTATGGTCTCAAAGGAAAACTTTTATGGCTGCATCAACCAGCTATGTTCACTTTTTTCTCCAAAGTCACTGCAGTGGCACGCTTGTATTTTTAGTGCAGGCATCGGTAATGAACTCGGGATCTCAGAGTGCTATTCAAGGCCACTCTAGCTATGTGGGCAGAGCTTTTCCTGTACTTTTATGTTACTACTGCAGTGATGGAAGTGCTGCTCCAATTACTCCAAACTGCTTCAAAAGAAAATTTCTGCTCCATCCTGTTCCAAACAGTCATTATTGTTAGTAATTGCTCCAAACCTGCTCCGAAGTGACACTGAGAGAATCAGGATGACGAACTTTTACTGTGTGACTGATGCACAAGTCCTAAAGAAACTGAAAAAAATATGTGTACTATCATCCCAGTGTGCTTCTAAGTGTGTAGCATTATTGGCTCTGATCTCATTTGTGCGACAAGAACTCGCATATTAAGCATATAGCTAGTTTGGCTTTTTTTTTTTTTCTGAGCTAGACATGCAGATTAGTGTGGTGAAATGACAAAGCGGGCTTGATTGCTTTTATCTCATACCAATTATCTACTGCTTATTTGGCAACAGTTATATGGAACAGTGTTTACTTCAAAAAAGGGGTGCTCGGCTTTTCTGTTTTGTTTTGATTTCTGCCATAAATACTAGTAATTTAAATTGTAGCTCATTTCGCAGCAAATTTTATCAACCAGCCAATGTTTGCTACCAGAAATTTACATTGATTGTTGTCTGTTAAATATATTTAATAAGAAGTATTAATACTTATGAGAGAGACAATGCTCAGAATTCCAATTAGTGTGTGTCGAACTTTATATCTGCCCTTAAAACAACAATAGCTGCTCTAAACTAGCATTTCTTGCTGCTCCGAAAGCACTTATAGCTGCTCCAAAGCAATACTTTTCCTGCTCCAAAGTATGCTTCAAAAAGTAAAAAGGCGCTTCCATCACTGCTGCTGTTAGCATGTGGTCTTTTTTTTTCCCTAACAATTCTTTATTCCAAGTGGCTGGTCCCAGCCATGACCGGTTTTTTCTATAGTCAAGTAATGCAGCAAAGCTTGAGCTCGCTCATTTTTGGAGCATCATTGGCCGCTCTAGGGACACCCCCAGTATCGTGCCTTGGTGCAGGCAAGGCAGGAGAATGATCGAAGAGCTATGGGATGCTTAGTATTGGCACTGTACGTCACAACCATAAATTAAAAAGCGCATGGAGACATGGGTGGTGTAAACTTTGAAGTACAGAAGTGTGAGCAAAATAAGCTTTCAAGGACTACTATAGAGCATGAATGAAAATTAATGGGCAGCTATGCTATTCATTACATTTATATAATAAAAAAAAGAACTTAAAGTTGAGAGGAATAAATACGAGAAAATTGACCAGTGTTACAAACGAGGTGGAGTGATATGCCACCACTGCCACCACTATTAGGATTGAGCTGTCAAGATATCATGCCGCCTCTGCAGCTGCTAGGAAACCCCTGTCGCAGTATCCCACCGATTCCCCAACTTCCAGGGCTGGGGTCGCATGGCCGGTATGAAAGCGTGTGTTTCTCGTGCTCAGAGCAGTTATGAGGACAAGTTGAAGACAGAAAAATACTTTATACAGAGCATTTACATCTTGATGTTTTAAACTCTCAAAAGAACAGGCAGGGTGCTCATTGGTGCACCCGATTAAATGGGAACGGTGGTGTCCACCCCTGCCTTCTCCTCTCCAAGTGGTGGCAGAAGTCTACCAATCCAGCTTCACTTGCTGGCACATAATAACGCCTGGGCTTCCAAGGGACAATACCCGGTGCCGATGTAGGACCATGTGGTGGGTCGTTGACTGCTCTAATAATCCTATTTTGGAGTCTATGGCTCCCAGTCAGTTTCTCTCGCACCAGGACAGGGCAAGTCCAGTCTGGTGAGGTCAGCATGAAGCCGAACAGGCAGCACCGCACATGTGCGGGGCTTTATTGTTCATGCCACGCAGAAATGTTGCGTTGTCGCACCCAGCTTAGGGATGCTCAGCTTAGGGATCGTCACCTAGCTTAGGGATAGTCGATCCCAGCTTAGGGATGCCGCTCTGCATGGAACGATGACTGCGGGTAGTGACCAGCAAGGCAGCAGCACAACACCAGCTAGTATAATGCTAACAGGGTGGACAATGGGGAACAAAAGGCTGTTATGCAAATGTAAAATCAGAAACAAAAGCACTACTGCATAGGAGAGCAAGCCAGCTATCGAACTTTAACGAAAAAAACACAAAAGAAAATGTTTTAACTTAAATAAAATAGTGCACTTTTCCAAGCTAAAGCAGGGTGTCTTAAAGTGCATGGTTCAAGCCTATGTGCTGTGTGATATCAGTGCATGTTAAACACGAGGGGATTAGACTGTTTAGAGCCCTCCTCCGTGGTATCTCTCGTAATCGTAACATGGTTTGTTTTGGGACCTAAACTCTCAGATACTGAAAGCACGTAGTTTAAGAGAAAGTATTTAGATGAAGGGGATCGAACATGGTGTGCTGAGATGTTGCAGAAATTTTTCAGCATTATCTATTGGAATGTCAGTGTTCATCCAGCAGTGAGTTTTTAAGCACGACCAAGGTTTCATGTTTTATGAGAGCTCAAAGGGTGAGGGAAACTGGCTGTAGATACTAGTAGAAGAAAGCTAGAAGATCGGTGCCACAAAGGAAAGGACAATGCATAATGAAGTACATGTTTTACTGCGCATAATGCAGCTTAGAGCAGGGGTTGGCCGCCTCTTGAGTGAGAGGTCCGAGTTGCTTGATGCCTACACGACAGGAGCAGTATGGGGATGTGGGGGCTTTGCAGGTGTAGAAAAAGTTTGGCAACTTGACAGAAATGTAAAAAAAAAAAACTGTGATAGCAGTAAAGAAGTCGTATTTATTTTCAGCACGCTTGTCACAAAGTTGCAATTTGCAATTAAGTTACAAGTAAAAACTCCATTTGATGTCAAAACTAAAATGTTGGCTTTCAGATAAGAAGCGACGAGAAGAGGTGAGAGGGGTTATGATGTGCCTAGGGCCACATAATACCTACTTCCCTTCTGGCTGGAGGTTGGCGATCGCTGGCTTGGAGTATAAAAGTGAACTGGTTATAGATGCACAAAAATATTTGAAAGAAAAATCTTGGCACAATTTGTCATTGTCCTGTTTTAAAGGGAATGCTGATATAATCATCGTGATACAAACTTCTTGATTCTTTGTGTGATCCAGTTACAATAGGATGTTACATTTGGATGTTATATTTGATTTTGTGCATGGTGATTATGTTGCATCACATGCATTATTAGTCTGTTGTCATGAATGTAAATGTTTTTTTATTTGTTTCGTTGCTCAGGTAACATGGATTATGATCTATTCTGCAATGCAATATGACTGACGCATTCGCGACCTGAAGGACTGGTGGTGACGTGTGTGGTGGCACAATTCTTCCATCCATCTGCGTTTAGGGCGAGGTGAAATGGACACGTGAAAGCATGTGGAAGTGGTTCTATTCATTTTTTTGTCACTAGCACATAACATGTCTTATACACGTTGCATACAATAAATCTACAAGTTTTTTAGAGATGCTCGGCTCTGTGTTGTGATTTTCAAGACTTTGTTACGAAGCTGTGTGTTGAGAAATCGGCATGCAAGGCCTACTCTTGTGTTCTTGTCAAGCAGTGATGAAAAGGTCAATGCATATTGAGAAATGTATTGAAGGCACATACAGACCACTGCTGTAATTTCTAATTTTATTGAATAGTGAGCCTTGTACAACATTTGTCTGTACCATGTTAGATGAGATTGTGCCAGTGCTTTTTCTTTTGTTAGCGTCAGAACATAGTTTGTAAGGTGTGGTGCTCAATTTTGTAATATGCCACTAACTTCTGAAATATGTTCAGTAAAATACTGAGCAAGCATACCCATCCAAGCAAGCGCCACTGTCCCCTTTTCAGGAAATTTGACATATCCTCTAATGACAGAGCAAGCATCACCTCCGGCCCTCCCACCATTTTTACTGCTTCTTTCACTGTTGTTACTCGCAGGACAGAGGCTAACAATCACAGTGAATACATGCCTCTTCAATAAACGATTTCATTAGAAGCATGCGTGGCTCTTTAGTGCCATCTTGAATTTTGATTCGTTACTAAGCAGTTCTTCCTTCCTGAGACTCCTATTATCTTTCACCGTAGGGGGGAGTGCCTGCTCGGAATTTTCTGTAATGTGCAGATGCCCCAAAAGTAAAATCAATTATGTAAGCTGTGGCCAAACTGGGCAAAACTTCATGCCAGCGCGCTATATTGGCAGAGATGCTGTAGATGAAGAGTGCAGATGTATATGATTGACCTATCCCAGTATTTTTAAGTTCGCTTTATGACTAGCTCAAGTGAAGCAGCACTGCTACCACCACTGCATGTCGTGGGCAGAAATGGTGGCATTCGTGGCTATGCAGAAAGTGTATAGTTCAGAGGATCTCTTGTGACATAGGCAAGCAAATGCATAAAGCATTGAAACTGCCCCAGATGAGTAGTGATAGTAGCAGTGTAGATTTGCTTGAGCTGCTGATAACGTGAGCATCAAAATATTGGGGTGGGACAGCCAAATGAGCTGACGCACTCTTGTTATCTGCTGATAAAGGGTGCACTGGCATGTAGTTTTGCCTAGTTTTTTTACTTTCGGGGTACCTATACTAGGGTAAAAAAATGTAGAGGATTACATTCCAGCTGTTAGAAAAGCATATTTGCCAAAACAGCGCACATTGATTGATATGTGGGGTTTAACGTCCCAAAACCTCCATGTGATGAGAGACGCCATTGTGGAGGGCTCCGGAAATTTTGACCACCTGGGGTTCTACAACGTGCACCCAAATCTGAGCACACAGGCCTACAGCATTTTCGCCTTCATCGAAAAACAGTGCACACTGTACCTACTGACAGAAATTGGAGAGTTAAATTGAAGTTACATAGCCCAAATGTTTGTACAGCTCTTGAATAGTTAGTTAAAACCTCCGTCATTATCAAGGGGCATGGGTGAATATTTGCTGGTTTTTTGGCCATCCACACAACCAGAAGCATTAATTTCTGTAGCTTGTCGCACTTCTGCAAAAATTGCTTTGGCAGGCCTGCTCAACAATGAATTTGCACCGCACCATTGTTAGTGGCAACAAAGCCATCCCATGTTTGCACACCTTTAGAAAAGTGTGGACTGATTATATATATTTGCAAGGCTGAGTTCATATCCAACAGTTTGCATGCACGGAGATAGTCATGTGGAAAACATGTGCAATTTTTACGGCTGTATTCTTGTATAGGCTTAACCTTAAATCTTCAAATGTCTTGACATCTACAAGTGAGACATCTTCTTCTTTAAAACTTCATTTTTTATCCTGTACATGACACGAATGCGTCAACCTGGCTATTCCTCTGACGGAACAGGGAGGCTGAGCCTCCTGGCCCTGTCGTGCGTGTACTGGACAGCCAGGATTTGATTGTCATAAGCTGGTGATCTGATGGTTTCAAAGCGTTCACACTTAATACCGGGCCCCAGTGAACTGCAGTCCCAGAAAATGTGGTCTAATGTGCATGCATTTTCGTTGCAGGCTTTGCATGTAATTTCTATTTCTTCCACTGCATACCACTCACTGATTTGAACCGGTGAATAGTATGATTTTGTTTGTAGTTGTCTAAGTGTTATGGCCTGTGCTCTGTTTAAGTTTGCAGGGGTGCGGATAAATTCTGCCCAGATAAAAGTGTTTAGCGATTTCATTATACGTAGTGAGCTTATCTTTGTGTAGTGGAATCAATCCAGCGAAGATGGGGCCATTTGTAAAAGCGTGCCAGTCGTTAAGATCGCAGGCAACGCTGTTGGCTGACTCGTTTGGATTGACTCGTAGGCCTTCGATTTTACCTATGCGTCCAGGAAACCAGTAAATGTACCTAATATCCGTGCTTTTTATTGTACTGACCGCTCTGGCCGCCTGTGGAGCAACCCTTCCCCTGCTAAAAGCAGTGATTGCCTGCCTGGAGTCGCAATAAATTTCCGTGCAATTATTGTTCGTTAATGCCATGGCTATCACTACTTGCTCTGCGATCCCGGGTTTATTGTTGTTAATCGATGCAGCATTTGTGCAGTTCCCTTTGTGATTTACTACGAGTGCTGAGTAGCTTGGTCGGCCCCTGAACTCTGCAGCATTCACAAAGCAGGCGCCCTTCCCTGCTCTGTCTAGTCTCTGAATCAAAGTTTTAACGCCAGCCCCCCCTCCTTCCATGATTATAGGTAGGGTGTAGGTTTTTAGGTAGTGGAGCAACCACTGTATAATTTGTAATCTGTTCCTGTAATTCAATGTAGCTTTCAGTTGCTATTGTGGGATTGATCTTAATTTTATCAAGAATGACCTTGCCTGTTTTAGTTGAGGAAAGTTGTATTAGCTGTGATGTTCTTTGTGCTTCTGTTATTTCAGCTAGGGTATTGTGATTACCTAGGTCTAACAGGCTGCTTGTACTACTGCGCATAGCTAGGCCAAGCGCTTTCTTGACTACTTTCCTGATAGTAGCGTCCAACTTTAGTGCTTAGTTTGGCGACCGGTTATACGTTGCCGCTGAATATATGGCATCACTGAGGACGAAGCAGTTGACAAGCCGGAGGAGATTGTTTTCCTTCATCCCTCAGTTTTCCTGCAAGTCTTTTGATTACTCTGTACGCATTCTCTGTTTTAAGCATGATATTTTTAAGTGCTGTGTTGTTCCCTCCTTTCGCATCGATAAAATATCCCAGAACTCTAGCCCCGCCGCGGTGGTCTAGTGGCTAAGGTACTCAGCTGCTGACCCGCAGGTCGCGGGATCGAATCCCGGCTGCGGCGGCTGCATTTCCGATGGAGGCGGAAATGTTGTAGGCCCGTGTGCTCAGATTTGGGTGCACGTTAAAGAACCCCAGGTGGTCGAAATTTCTGGAGTCCTCTACTACGGTGTCTCTCATAATCATATGGTGGTTTTGGGACATTAAACCTCACAAATCAATCAATCAATCAATCTCAAGACTCTTATCTCATTCACTCTGAAGATTTTGTCTCCATTGGTGGTGAATAATTTGATCTTGCATTTGGACAGTGGTTGTCAACCTTTTGGTCTTCTCCTTTACATCCGGTTCAATAGTAGCTTCGATTTGTGTGAGGAGCATCTTAGCCCCGTGGGCTTTAGGTATTCCTCCACTGTCCCGACTGCTTGATCTAATACATCCTGTATTTGACCATCGCTTCTGTGTGAGCACCAAATGGTGAGATCGTCAGCCTAAATAGCATGTTCAATATTTTCTTTCTTATTCAAAGCTCTGAAGAGACCTATTAAGCATACGTTAAATAGTACTGAAGAAAGAACGGAACTTTGTGGAGTGCCCTTATCCCCGAGTTGTAGTCATTCCGTTTCATTGTCTCCCACTCTAAGCTTCGCAGTATGGTTCCGAAGAAAAGATTTTACGTATTCGTATAGCCTCTCCCCAAGTCCCAGATGCACAATTGTGGATAAACTATATTCATTTATCACGTTAGCAAAAGTTTTTCCAAGTCGAGTTCTAGAATGGCTTTGGTGATTCTGGAGTGTCGGTCCAATATATGATGCTTGAGCTGTATCATAGCATCCTGTGTGGACAGGGCTTGTCTAAAGCCAATCATATTGTGTGTGTATTTGTTTATCCTCTAAGTGGTTTTTCAGCCTGTTTAGGATAGCATTTTCAGCTACTTTACCTACGCACGATGTAAGGGAAATCGGTCGCAGGTTATACAAGGTTGGTGGTTTTCCTGGCATTGGGATTAAGATCACTTGTGACGCTTTCCACTCCCTGGCACTGTGCCAGTAGTCCATGCCTCGTTGATGAACTCTGTTAGCTGCTCGATTGAGGGTTCATCTAGGTTTCTGAGTGCTTTGTTTATTACACCATCTAGACCTGGGCGGATCTTCTGTTTAAATCATTCAATACTCTTCTTACCTCTGCAGTCGTGAAAGGCTTGTCTAAATCTTGCTGTGGCATACTTTTGTGTGTAACGGTACAATTGCTCATTTCACCCTTGTTCAACAGGAGATATTTCTGGATGAGTTCTTCGATAACCGTCCCAATCTCCTTGCTTTTGAGAGCCATATATATGGCCCTTACAAAGTTGCGTCTTTGATTAGTCGTAGTATTCTCTTCATCAAGATGATGATTGACTAATTTTCATGCTTTCCCATTTCTAAGTTGTTCGGCACTTCGTTCACAAAATTAATTTCATTGTTGTTGGTTTAGGTATGAGCAATATTGCTCAGTATCTCTGTTAAGGCTGGCAATCTGTTTTATTAGATTCCTGTGTAATCGAAGTTTCAATCCTGCGCTAGATTCTGCTTTTTCCTGATCATGTGCGCTAGTTTGGCTTCCATAACCTCGGTATTTATGTCAGTAATAATTTTCTTCGAAGCTTTTTTTATGTCATCTTTAATTTGACTGGTTCATTCGTTAAAGGAGCACCGACATCAAATTTACTCATGCCAAGATTTTTGCACCAGTGATTAGCTATAGACCCCGTAGCAGCGATTCGCGACCTAAAACGCAACTTAAAGATGAATAGCTATCATTTTTTTTTATTTATATCACTGGTATCTAGCACTATTCAAAACGGTCGGCAATCCCACCATTTCTAGCGCCAGAAGTATCAGCAGTGGCGCTACCTCGTGGTCACCTCCAGATCACGCCACACCTTCACAGAAAAGAGTGATGTCAAGGCTCGTTCACACCGAAGGCGGGGTGGCCACAGCGGCGAGGCCGCAAGGCGGAAAACGTCAGAAACATCCAGGTGGCAAAAACAGGAGAAAAACCAGGTGGCAAGGGCGATCGCTCTCGGAGCAATTTTTCGCTGCCTGCCGAGACACGCCGCTTTGCCGCAGTCAATCGGAATGCCACGCAGCGGAGGTGGCGCGGTTGTACGTTTGAGAGAAGCACTGACACGTCATAGCGACACGTGCGCAAAATCGCAACATGCCCGCCTCTTCTGCCGTGCGGCCAGAGGAAGGAGGCATGCGGTCTGAACAGGTTCACGCACTGGCCGCTTCGGAAATCTCGCTTTGCCGCGCCGCCTTCGGTGTGAATGAGCCTTTAGGCTCAGCTGCTCTGCAAACATTTCGTCTGCTAGACGGACACATTCAGTCATACCTTGTCACCTGCATTGCTGTCGTCGTCGTACAAAGTGTCGACTGGGGTTCTATACGATAGTCTGGAGCTTGGAATCCCCGCGATTCCCGAAGTCGCGAATTATTTTGGCTTCGATCGAACTTTTGCAGAACATTGATTCCGGAATGGACGCCATTCCAAGCAGCACTGCAGAGGTACCCGAGGATACACGCTTCAGCCATGTTCGCTCGTGTGTCTTAGTTAGCTATATTGGTGTGTTTTGGCATGTAAATCATTCAGGTATACGCAGAGGGGTCAATGCTATATAGTTATCACGAATGAGCATCAGAGCAGAATAGGTTTCCTGCTTGCCGAGTTCTTTTTTGCACCTCCAGATGGCCCCACTTATCCTGCCTCTCGCGGTTAACATATTATTGCCACTTTTACATGGACGCAAATTCTACGAATGAACTAAAATTCAATGATACCTGCGTGTTACTTGTTAGCGATGATATCTGACTATACGGTGTTAAACTTTTGATAGCTTGTGGTCGTGTTTATGTGTAACACATACCGGATATGGAAAGACACCCTCACTTCGCTTTTTACATGCTTCGAACTAGACGACTGCAACTTACCTGCAACTCACAGCAATTCCCCGACGTGCTGACCGACAAGCACACATTTAATCATGTTCTTTTCTTTTGGCGTTCCTTTAAAGGTGGTTTTTATCTTGATAATTTCACCTTGAAATCATTTATCTTGAAATCATTCAAACCGGTGCAATGAAAATCAGACGCGACGAGCTACGGCCGGGCTAGACTGCACCTGCGCGCGCTAGCCCGGCCGTGAACGAGCGAATGCTTTTCTGCACTTCGGCACTAGTCGGCGCCATGATAAGAACACTTGGATCGTACACATCATTGCTACTAGGGCATCGTCACTCAGGATGGTGTTTTGGAATGTATCACACGTAGCACTAGTGTTGATGTCAAAGGGCAGTCTATTTTCGTTGTTTCTCCTTTGCTTTTTTATGCTATTTGACATCGAATTAAAATAACTTTCATGTGATGTATGCCATTCAAATTTGGCCAATAAGACCTATGCATACCAAGCGATCCAATGATGGGTACATCTTGATCTTGAAATTTAATGCCAGTGCTTCTTTAAGGTTTTGTGGGGTGGCAACGCCTTGTCTTTGGGATCTGGATCTGCGAAACATGTCCCAGTCAACAAGCGAGAATTGTTTCGTTCTAGCACAGGCGACTTTCGTGGTGATCTCCAGGACGTAATGGTCGCTCCTGAATTTCATTCCTGTATTTACCCACTTGATGTTCTCTATGTTTTGGGTGAACGTCAAGTCTGGTGTAGTGTTTCTGCAGACTGAGTTGCCAATTCTAGTTGGACATGCTTTGTCGGTTATTAGCGTTAGGTCGAGTTCATTTGCATGGTTCCCCAGATTTCTTTCCTTGGGCTGCGTTGTAATATAGCCCCATAGGTGATGTCGTGCGTTGAAGTCACCGGCAATAATTAGTGGACTGCTACCAGCGATCTTGGTTGTTTTTTCAAACAGTTTTCGGAAGTGCGACTTATGTATAGGGTTGCTGTTAACGTTAAGAATAAAGAGGCTGTTACTCCTTTGACTCTTCCGTGTTGGTATGACGATCTCTACCAAGAGGTGCTCCATGTCTTTCGTGCTGTATTCTAGGTCATGTGTAATATATGTGTTTCTTTTTGACCAGAGTGTACAGGCCTCTGCCAATAGATTGGGACTTTATTGCCTTGTAGCCCGTGAGTATAATGTAACTATTGCCGGTTTCATGCAGTGCTATTATATCTGGCTTGTAAACTGATGTGTGCAAGTATTGCTTGAAGCGAGACATGAGAATGTAACGTTCACTGCCTGGTTCCAAATTTTTCTGGAGCATTCATTTTTAATAATCTATTGTTTGCCAAGGTTGCTTTCAGACATGTGCAAGTGCTGTACTGCAAACAGAGTCAAAGACTTCCAGAAAATCATACATTGCATTGCCTGTTCAAAAGTATAGGCTACTAGAGGACAAGAAAACTTTAGAAGAAGGGTACTCACATGCGGCATTAATTGTCTATGCAATTGCAATGTTGTGTGGCTTGGAACCTTTGCCCAGCTCATTGAGGTGTCACGGCTTTATTATTCATCCTGCTTCAATCGAACTGAGCATGCTAGTGGGCTATGATAAATGAATAGCTTTTTCAGTTTATTTGCACATTGGTGAGATGCCACTTGGTGGCATGTCAGCAAGCAGAAAGGCCACAGTGAACTGATAGGCTTATTGTGAAGCTCTTTGAGCATTGTAATGTTTTGTAGTAACTGCAAGTTTGCTATAAATAGAACTATTTTAAATGAGTGCTGTTGTATACTTAACCTTTGTGAGTGCTCATTCACACGTTATTTACTTTGGCTTATTACTGTAAGAGGAGCACCCAACGTGGCTGCAACGATAAGTAAGAACTGTGAATACCGGTAACTGCAGAATATTTGGGTGTCATTGTAATCATCATCATCATCATCAACCTGACTACGTGCACTGCAGCACAAAGGCCTCTCCTATGTTCCGCCAGTCAACTCGGTCCTGTGCTTGCAGCTGCCAATTTATACCCGCAAACTTCTTAATCTCATCTGCCCACCTAACCTTTTGTTCCCCCTTAACCCGCTTGCCTTCTCTAGAAATCTACTTAGTTCCCCTTAATGACAAGTGGTTATCCTGTCTACGTGCTACATGCCTGGCCCATGTCCATTCCCTCTTCTTGATTTCAACTATGATATCCTTAACCCCGGTTTTGTTCCCTAATCTACTCTGCTCTCTTCTTGTCTCTTAAGGTTACACCTACCATTTTCCTTTCCATTGCTCACTGCGTCGTCCTCAATTTAAGCTGAACCCTCTTTGTAAGTCTCCAGGTTTCTGCTCCGTAGCTAAGTACCGGCAAGATGCAGCTGTTATATACCTTCCTCTTGAGGGATAGTGGCAATCTACCTGTCATAATTTGAGAGCGCTTGCCAAATGTGCTCCACCCCATTCTTATTCTTCTAGGTTCTTCAGACTTGTGGTTCAGCTCCTCGGTTATTACCTGTCCTTAGTAGACACTGTCTTTTACAACTTCAAGTGCACTATTACCTATCTCAAAGAGCTGTTCTCTTCCGAGGTTGTTGTACATTGCTTTCGTTTTTTGCAGATTAATTTTAAGACCTACTTTTCTGCTCTCCTTGTCTAACCCCGTAATCATGAGTTGCAATTCGTCTCCTGAGTTGCTCAGCAATGCAAAGGCATCTGCAAAGCGCAGGTTACTAAGGTAGTACTCTACATTAACTCTTATGCCTAACTGTTCCCATTCTAGACCTCTAAAAACCTCCTATAAGCACACTGTAAATAGCATTGGGGAAATCGTATCTTCCTGCCTTACACTCTTCTTGATTAATATTCTGTTGCTTTCTTTATGAAGCACTAAGGTAGCAGTTGATCCCCTGTAGATATCTTTCAAGATGTTAATATATGCTTCGTCGACGCCCTGATTCCGCAGTGTCTGCATGACGGCTGATATTTTTGTAATATTCGCTATTTATTGTCCCAAGACCAACTGAGGGGGCATTGGTATTACTGTCATCATTGATGTGATGTATCATCAGGTGTGAGCAGCATGTGACTTGACTCGCCGTGACATGTGCCGTGTTGAAGGCATGCTGAAAAAAAGTAAAGTAAATATTTTACTTGTTATGCTGAAATGAAGAAATGCTTCACTACCCTGTGCCCCCCCCCCCCACCCCCACAACAAAAAGGTTACAAGCTACCATTACTGTAAAAAAAGATAATGCATGTGGCTTCTGCCACTACAGCATGGTCAGAAATTTTGATCAGAGCATTTTTGCTGGAAAAACCGAAAGTAACAATTTTAAAAAGCTTCTATTCATGTTTCACACAAAACCTTTTCACCAAAACAAACCATTTTACCTAAAATAGTTATTTGATGTAAACACTTTGCTCAAGTATGCCGAAGCTTAGTAATATCCATCTTGGTAGGAAGTGCACAACTTTTCCACAGGAACACAAGACACAAACGATCTACTTCAACTAAACGTTTATTGCAAATGTCAGAGTACTATATAAAGGGATGAAAAAAGAAAAAGTAAAAAACAGATCAAAAGCTCACGTGCAGTGCTGTACATTACTTATTCATTATTATCAATCACGCCACTCGTACCATTAATGTACAGTACTGCACGTGCGCTTTTGTTGTTCTGCCTTTACTTTTTTACTCTTTCACCCTTTTATATACTCTGACGTTTGCAATAAACATTTAGTTGATGTTAAGCCTTGTGTCTTGTGTTCCTGTGTAAAAGTTGTGCGCTTACTACCAAGATGGATTCATACCAACTGGTCCGATGTAATTGCTCATTGGTAATATCAGTAGCCTAAAGTTGCCTGAAGAGTGACTTGATGGCCTCTTAACTCTGTAGAACATGGTGACGCCATTTCTATCATTTTAACTTTAAACACAAGATGAAATTTCTTCATGCTCTTTGCTATAAAAATGAAAGAAAAACTGAGAAAATGCTTTGTTGAATTTCTAATAAATTCATAGTAATTCTGACTATGCTTCTTCGACTAACAAAACGAGTGTGTAAATTTTATAGGAATAAAGAAATGCTTAAATGTCATAGTTTGAGAGAAAAAGTATTTGACACACAAATATTTTAAAAAGGGAAAAGAAGAAAACCACCTGTTTGTTGCATGAAATCACAAAGAAATCCATACGGATTTCCCCTACAGAAAGGCCTCTTAGTTTCCGAAAAATTCGTCGTGGTCTGGGGTTCGAACCTGCGATCAACGTTTTTCCGGGGTGGTCGCTGTGCTGATTGAGTTAACCAGGAAGCTAGGAATTGACAGCACGAAGGCAAATTCGACAACTTGAAGCATATGGACACAAGTATTGCGAATGAATTCTGTGGAAACCCGCAAGGTGGCTGAAGGGTTAAGAAAGAGAAAGAAGACAACCACCCGTTTGTAGCACGAAGCCTCAAAGAAATTCATACAAATTTGCAATACTTGTGTTCATGTGCTTCGAGTTTTCGATGAATTCGCCCTTACCCTGCTAATTGCTAGCTTCCTAGTTAGCTCAATTGGTAGAGCGACCGCCCCGGAAAGGTGTTGGTTCGGGGTATGAACTCTGAACCAGGACGAATTTTTCGGCAACTAAGAGGCTTTTGTTTCTAAGAAATCGGTATGAATTTCCCTGTGGCTTTGTGCTATAAATGATTGGTTGTCTTTTTTACCTTTCTTAACCCTTCCGCCACTTTGCAGGTTTCCACAGAACTCATTCGCAATACTTGTGTTCGTGTGCTTTGAGTTGTCGATAAGTTCGCCCTCGTGCTGTCAATAGCTAGATTTCTGGTTAACCGAATTGGAAGAGCGACTGCTCCGGAACGGCATTGGTCTTGGGTTCCAACCCCGGACCAGGACGAATTTTCGGCAACTAAGAGGCTCTTCTGCCTGAGAAACGCGTATGAGTTTCATAAGTTTTAAAGCTTTATGAATACATTGTGAGGTGTTCCGAAACAGTTTTTATCTGCCAGCCCAAGTTGTTTTTAGAGCACACTGGCCGAGATTTTACACGCCTCAAGTTCTTCATATGGAGAGCTTTCTTGACAACTTAAGTGTCGACACCAGTGCTGTATCTCTAATCAGTGATAGCAACAGCTCTATCAAAATACAGTTTGATGAAATTTTTCTAAAACAAGCAAAACTAATGTCGGACCGCATTTTAAATTATATTCTGAGTGATTATATGGTTCATTCACCAATAAAGACAGTCATTGCAACGGGTGGTTCGCAAAATCAAGAAAAATGTGGAATTTGGATATTCGCTCCTAAGCTAGATTGGTCATTTTCTCTATGCATTCCAGATTTTGTACCCATTTTTGTAGCAGGATTTCTTTGCAATAATTTTAGCTCTTTGCAAATTAACAGCATCAACTAGTTCGGCCATAATTTTAACTGATTCGCTGTTGGTGTGTTCTTCTCTCACTGCAAATAAGAACTCCCAAGTGCTGAGTACTTTCAAATCATTAGTTTCACCGTATATGCTTTTGGTTAAATTGGTTTGGGTACCAGGACATAAAGAACTCTTCCTCAATAAAATGGCGGATGCGTTAGCTAAGTCATTGTTAAATGGCCGGTTATTCACATGTTACCAGCACCTAAATAATTATAAATGCTAGATTTAAGAGGAAACTGGTGATAGGTGAATTCGCTTTTTCAACACCTAAATTTTAATTTCAACACCTTAATCATCGTTGGAATGGTAAAATATGTCGCACGCGTACAGTTGAAGTTGCAATCAAGCTGACATGTCAAACTTCTTATGTAAATTTTTGTTTGCACAGAGCTGGTCTGGCTGCTTCCCCCATTGTTGGTATTGTGGAGTCTGTTGCATTGCTGCTGTTGCATTATAGTCTGTTGATACACTGCATTGCGCAAAATGACATTAGATGCCGTCTTCCGTCTCGTAAGATTGGAGATGGATCGTAATTTTTGTTTGCACAGAGCCAGACCAGCTCTGTGCAAACAAAAATTTACATAAGAAGTTTGACATGTCAGCTTGATTGCAACTTCAACTGTACGCGTGCGACATATTTTACTATTCCAATACACGCCAAATGTATTTTCTTTGGGGGCTTTGTCTCTAGGATTCAGTGACGGGAAAGCTGCCGAGGCCTGGCAGGAGTTTATTAAAGCTTCAAAGAGATTCAGACTGTAGAACATATTATTATTCCTAACTTTTCTTTTTCCAAATTGCTTCATTTATTGAAATCCTTATTGTTGCTGCAATTATCTGCTTCATATTCTATATCCGTTATCTCTAGTTGTAAATTTCTCATATTTCATTTTTTCCCTTTATCCCTCTCATTAGTTTAAAAGACGTGAGCTCATAAATTAACAGTATTTCGTCTGAACTACCCGGTTCTTGGCCAATCCCTCAGCGTGTGTGTGTGCCACAGATTCCAAGCTTTTTCTTCCTTCTGTTACAGCGTATTCGAACAGGCTACATCTGTTGAATCGCCGTGGACCAATGCTCTGCTTGAACAAATGTTTTAAGTAACGCGTCGCCGGTAACGCCGTTACGCGCGACAGCCGTGCCGCCAACACAACTACCCTGCATCCACCTACCGGCACGGGTAATAAGGTCTTCATGCAACTAAGATAAAACTAAATTTTAAGTTCACAATAGAATTTGTTGACTGGCACTTTGTTTTAATGAACAAATGATTGTCCGATTGTTTGCGTTTGACTGCCAGTTGCTGCGAGCCTACACTTCGAAGATGGCAGCGCTCACGAATTGTGCTCGCAGCACATTGAGCAAATGCTTTCAAATTAGGCTAGGATCTGTCCCGAAGGGTATGTACAAATATGCTTCCATGTTGTTATAAAGGGCCTAATTATTTAAAGGAAACCGCAAAAACTATGTCTATTTTGATTTGGGAGCGCTAACCGCTGTTTACCTGGCCGGAGCGTTGGAGAGAGCGCCCACCTTGCTCAACTGCCAGGAGTAAACTGCTGTGGTAATTAAGAGAAAAAAAAAAAAAGGCTCAGATGCCTTATATGATGTTACCTTATGAAAGATGCCTTTGGCTTCATCTTTCGCTTGCATCACGCACTTAGGCGTGCCCTAGCAGCATTGATGTCGTTGAACACGGTTTAGTAATTTGAACAGCACCAGGGTATTTTATAAAGTCACGGGTGCAGAAAATATCAGGCACGTAAGTTCAATACTTTTACGATTAAGTAGAAATTAAAATTTCATTGCAGTTTTCCGGGCGTGTCCTTAACAAAATAGAAATGGAAAAGGAAGTTAGTTTAGGTATCGCGTTCTCAAAATTTCGAGTTTCCGCGGTACAAAACATCATGTTATTTAAGAAGTACTTCTTACTGCAATGATGCATTTTTAGGTGGAAATCGCAGTTACAGTTCCGTCGTGCCCTTTGCTGGCCTTGAACGAAGAAATTTAAGAAGACAGTGCTTGTGCGATTCTCTGCGCGCCCTATGTCAGCAACAGTGAATATCTACATTTTCTCGCGTAACTGCTTGCATATTGCAAGTAACGTGAGTGACGACGAAATAGAATGGTAATATGACGGCATATTTTTTCACTGACCTGTTTGTTTTTATTTCTGTTGGCTCTAGTTGTACAGTCATCCCGAGGTGCAAGTAAAAAGCCAAGGAAATCGATAGGAGTGCTGCGGGACCATCACTGGAGGATAGCGTGAGTATCGGCGTATATTTTAACCCACTTGTTTTAGAATTGAACGACATGTTCAATATCAAGATTTAAATAGACATGTATCCTTCCTCCCCTCAACTACTCTTATGTTACAAACACACGGCATCAGCCTGACGACTTGGCAATCTGAAGCAAAGGCTAAAGCTTGACATTTTCAAGCTCTTATGGAACCGTCGTGTCTTATGATAAGTACAGTGCGGTCCAATGTTAAAGGGAACATGCGAGTGCGTCGCTGGTGGTCCACGCAGCGCTAGCTGCTGGTGAGATCTCAAAATGTCGTGCATAAGCATTTTTTCATGAAGGTGCTGTGTGCCCCCCATCATCGGCTACTTCTCTGCCCATGAAATGGGCATATGCTAGCGAGCCATGACTTTTTTTTACTTTTCGTATTCACACTGCAAATCGACTCGTACTAACTTAGCCCACCGCTTCTTTAATAAACTGATATTTCATGGTTGCAAAGGCCAGCTTAGAATGTTCGCTGCATAGTCTTATCTTTGATCAAAAGGGACCATTTGCAGCAAGGAGTATGTGAAAAACACGGCGGGCTTAACAGTGAGAGCTTGTGAAAAATTGCAGCAATAAGTAACGCCTTACATTTTTTATGCTTTTTGGAAATCCGACGAGCAGGAGGCACAATGGCAGCTAGATAAATTGCACTGCAAAAATATGGAACCGCTTTCCGACACTTACATGGTCAAAAGCAATGAAGAAGCCGATGAAACTGGGTGCGCACCACCTTTAAAATGCTATGTGCAGGCGGCGCATTTACAAATCTCACCGCCAGTTAGCACCACGCGGCCCTCCGGCCACAAGCTCGCGTGTTATTTTGAACGGTGGACCGTACTACACATTTGGGAAATGAAACTAAGTGGTTTGTAAAAAACGAAGAGCTAGCTTCCTGATACATAACTTGTAAGAGATGTCAGTTCCAGTCTTTTGTCCGCGATTACTGAGCACCCAAAGCACATAAGTCTCGGTGACAGCGCCGTGTTTACATTTGTGCGGCAGATTGTGTGGTGTAGTGCGCATGTTTGATTGTTAGCCTTGCCCCGTGTGACAAAGAATTGTTCAGAACTTTATGCAGCTTGCACCGGTGCAGTGTTGAATGGCTAACTAGGGTCCTCCGTGTCTGCAGTGTCCGAGGCCATGTCGTTGCTGGTTTTGGGTGGAACGACTTTGCACAAGATTTGGAAACATCACTTGCCTTTTATGAAATGACACCCACATGCTCATATGTTGTTCAGTCTTGATGTACTTCCTGTTTATGCGTGCATAAGCCATGTGCTTCACTTTTCGGACAGCTCTTTCGTGTGGTCACTTGGGTTTGTGATCACCTTTGGCAAACAGTATGTGCCTCCTTCGGGTCCCTTTTTATCTCATTTACACTTACTTCTCGTACGGCAGTCAAATATCGCACAAATCGCCATTGACGGGAAATGCGATAGCTGAACAGCTTGACTCGGTGTCGTCTCCTACGATGTGCTCGGTGATGCCGGTGAATATGCCAATATAGTATCCCAGAGTTTCCTGGCGTGATGTTCTTGCAAGATATGTATTGTAGTACCAGCATGTCGGAGACGAGTGTTAACGACATCACAAGAATGTGATCAGAAAACTGCATGCAAATTCTGCATGCCCATATTGAGGTGCAAACTCCACCAACATTCCGGCCCTGTTTTTGTCCCATAAAAACAAGCTAACCACAACCATAAATATACTACAATGACGTGAACATCGTCATAGCTGCCATGTTGAAATACCTGTGCATTTAAAAAAACTGCACCCATGAGGTCACTTGCGAGTTATTATTTAAATAAATTGTTTGTTTACTTTTAGGCATGCTGCTATTTTTTGGGAATCTTTAAGTCAAGGTCTTTTATTTTAAACACAAGATTGATGAGTAGAAAATTGCATGTTAATAAATGTCTAAAGTAGAACTGGCACAGAAATTTAAACTAAATATTGCTTACTTTATCTGTTGGTGTTGTTGGTGTATTTCCCGTGAAATGTGCAAATAACAAACAAATATAACACACTTCTGTTTGATTTTGAGTACTGCGGTTTTTGTGGCAAATACTAGCATGAAGTGTGTCATATGAAGAAATCAACATGCTACGATTGGTGTCTAGTGTGACATGAATAGGCATTGGAACATAGAAACAAACTTGTGCTGGAGTAACAATATTAGTGCAAGCATTATTTCTGCCTCATCTCCCTTTTTAGGCCGAAAAGGTTTTCACATTATTCTGTTCAATTTCTATCAGTAGTTTTTTCATGTACCTAGACTTGAATGCAAGTGAAAAAAAAAACCCGAGATGTTCAAAATAATTTGGATACCAGCCATTGCGATGCTCTTCATAATCATATCTTGGTTTTGAAATTTTAAACCTAGTATTTAATTAATTAAAACTTTAAGTGGATCATAGGAGGCAAATAGCAAACTTAGAACAGGAAGTAACTGAATAGTTTTATAATATGCTGACTGAAGTCTCATGCAGTATATAAAACGTGTTTTTTTTTTCTTTTAAAGGGCCCTTCAACACTTTTGAAGCACCTATTTTTTATTTGTGGTTTGAGTAGAGTGATGACTAGGTATAAAAGTAGCATAGCTCTGAGTACCAATATCAAATAATTAGTATTTGATCACTAAATGAAGCCACAACATCGTTGCCAACCTGAGCACGTGGCGCTAGCCAGGACTATTGCGGGTGGAAATGATTTAGGAGAATGCAAGCATTTGATTGAATATATGTAACATCTGATGCAATCATAGCCTAGCATGAAAATTAGGAATGCTACTAGGTTAGTTTTTCTTTTTCATGCTTTTTTATTGATTCTGTAATAGACGCTGTCACAAGAAAAAAATCACTACAACTATGAAGCGCGACAGAGGGGCTGCTTGCCACATTGCTTCTGGATTTTTTCGCTTGCATGGATCAGATGTCCATATGAAAGGCTTCTCTCTCTTCCCTCCTATTGCTTCAGTATGTTTGTGGGCAGCCTCTTTCAACATCTGCAGCATGCTTTGATTGTTGTTGAAGAGGTGCAAGTAACCCCCTTCGTTGAACTGATGTTGCTGCACCCTTGTACTACTTTATCAATCGGCTTATTGAATAACCCCCTTCGTTGAACTGATGTTGCTGCACCGTTGTACTACTTCATCAATCAGCTTATTGAATAACCCACGTAGGGCGAACCATGCTTCTATCACTTTGTAGGCCCTCGAATTCTCATCTAAAATTGAGAAGAGGTAGTGGCATGGAATTTCATTTTAATGTACAGCAGACAAAGCTTCGCTTCGATGCTGTAGTGCTTGCTGAAACTCAGGCTACAGGCACCTCGTTTATTACAATGGCAATGGCATCAACAATATGTGGACAGGACAAGCAATAATGGTGGGCAAGCTTCCCATACGTAGGAGCTTTCAGTTCATTCCATTGGTGGTGTAGTGCAGTGTCACTAACGAGTGAAATGTTGTGCGAGACCATGTGAAAATTGAGTTGAGGGTAAGCATTGTTTTTTTGTTCTAGTGTTTTCAACTTTCTAGACTAAATAACTTTGGTCTGCGTGCCACTAGTGTGGTTATTCTGCTGCACTAATCGCTCCATACTTCAGTCTACATTATCCACGAGTAAAAAATGGGACGTTCAATGGTGCTGCACGGCTCCTTTAATGTCACCTATTAAGGCATTTTACTTAGTGAACCATTATATGGAGAATGCATGTAAGTTCCACTTTTATTGATACTAAAGCGTACAGAGATGAAAGAAAAATGAGGAGCTTGTGGGATCTGTCTCATTATAGCTATCATTTTTCATTCTGCACCATGCTACGTAGCCCTGCATTTCTTCATGAGCGTCTTTGTTGTCCTTACGAATATGCTGGTACTACCAAAATGAACAACCACTTTGATGGCGTGGGCTAGCTGTTTTATAGAAGCTACTCTGTAATGAGACACTTTACTCATCAGCTTGTGAAATATTGCACACCTCGAGAATCTTTAGGCTTAGGTAAATAAATATTTCCACATTGGCAGTGGTGGGCAACAAGTCAGCATCTGTGGTGCCATCTTTTGTGATGAAAAGCTGTTACAGGTCGACGACGTCGTGAATACTGAACTACGGGGCTGTGCTCTGGTCTGACGAGGTCATCAAAGTACTGTGGCAAAAGATCGCACGACTTGACTTTCGACATCTTACGCAGCCACAGATGACTGCGCGCGTCAAAACCCTGCACTGCAGCTTGTTAACGGGGGATTAGGTACCCAGGAGGGGCGGAGGGAGAGTGCAAGAGTTCTAGAGATGGGATCACAGGAAAACCATGTGTATCTTTCACTTAAAGTATAGTAGTAAGTGGCCATTAATGATTTGGGAGTTCCTGCCGTATGTGCTCGGTTAATTTTTATTTTATGAGTAGGCCCTCTTTAGTAACTTTCCTAGGTATACATCATTTTGCATAGACTTCAGGGACATATTGCAAATCTGAAATTCTTGTTTTTCTCACTAGGCTGTTAAGCATTACCTTTATCTTTTACATGTTTATACCTGTTGAGGTTCTTGATAATATCCTTCAACCTGCCACCAATATTGTTGAATTGTGCAATGTTATTGCAATTATAGTGATATTCATTTCAGTACTGCACATTAGAAGATTAGGTAGCCTATCTTAAAGAGTGCTTTTAGAAAAATTTCCTATAAATAGCTTGCACTTCCAGCAATGGCCATCAACTAAGAACATATTGTGATGTGCCGCTCACCTGTTGGTTGAAGAAGAGCAGGACGGGTTGTCTTTTGTTTCTGCCATCTTGGCTACTGTAGTCTCAATCACTTTGTGTAAATATTGCAAATTCACCAGTCTTTTGTCATCTCCCCGTAACATCTTCGGTGGAGGTGCGGGGTACATCCAGCGCACACTACGGAACTTTGCAGCAGGTGTCTTCTTGGACAATTCATTCTGTCGATCCACCCCCAGCTATGCCAACCGAACCCAGCCACGTTGTTGTGACCCATCTGTGGGACCTTGGCACTTTCTGCGGCACTGATACAGTGTTCTTCGAAAAGTGGCTGGCTGACTACAAGTGGGCCACCAAGACCAACTGTTGGGACTCAACTTTGATGCTGGCAAATGTAAGCTACTACCTCAGGGGAACGGCCAGTGTAAGGTTCGACACGCACGAGGAGGAGCTTACCAGTTGGGATGTGTGCAAAAAAAAAAAAAAAAATGAAGAAAGATCTCTTCGAAAAGGCCATTGCACGCCAACGAGCAGCCTAGAAAGAACTCTCGTGCCGGGCACGAACCTCGACGAAGCCGTATTTGGTGTACATCCAAGATGTTTTAACCTTGTGCTGGCAAGTTGACGATCACGTGCCTGAAGCTGACAGTCAGCCACATTCTTAAAGGGGTGGTGCCACCATATTTGTGGCTTGCACGTTCTTTGCTGTGAGCATTTAATATAGCTTTGGGAAGCATGATACATGCACCAAGATTAATTTATTCTCTCTGAATAAATTAATATTGGCTTTCTTATCTGGAGAATTTTCGGTTTTGGTTTCTATGCGACGAAATGGACTGTGATGTGGCAGTGTAGGTGGCTTGGTCAAGTGACCACACAAGAATGTGACGCACATCACGCTGATTATCGTCTGCTCTCATATATATGTGCCACACAAGCACATGCAAAAACGTACAGCAGCCGCGATGCTCGACGGTACGTACGTAGTGGAGGTCTCCAGAGGTCTTTCACATCACTGTAAAAAGTGCATGGGAGGTGGGTTAAGGGGTGGCTACTCGTGTAGTCAACTACGAGGGGAGGGGGTGCAAACACAGCCCAATGCACTGACATAATAGGGAGGGGGTGCTGCGACTAGGGGGGGGGGGGGGCAAAGTCAGGTACATAGGGACAGGGTGCGCTGCAACGAACCTTTGATCTGCTACGAACCACCACATCTATAGTGAGCTTACGCTCACTACAGATCCGATGTGGTGTCACTGCAATTTCAGTTGGCCTCCTTAGAGAACTATGACAGCTCTGGATGCGCTTGTGATGGGCTTCGGTTGCGAGAATGAGCATTTAGGTTCACTTTGGAGGTGAATTTAAATATATTCTAAACGTTTGCTGTATCCAACCGTTCGTGTGGAGTGTCTTAGCATACAGAGGAAACCCACAAGAGGCTAGCTTTAGCCTCGAAATTTGGCGACACCGCCCCTTCAAAGGCATAGCTGATGACGCCTTTCACTTGCTAGTGTACAAGAACTGCTCCACCATTGGTGACATCATCAGGGAGTGCTGACGCTTTGAAGAAGCAAAAAGCCATTGAGTTACACAGCAATTTACTCGGCTCCCTAACATCGTCACCACGTCATCGGGCGAAGACGTCCAGCTTCAGCCGCCCAGTATCGAAAACTTCCTGTGCTTTGTGCCACGAGAGATCGAGGCAGCATCCCCATCTGTTCCGCTGGCTCATTCCTACAAGGAGGCCCGTCCGACAGTGTCATCGATCTAGGTGGCCGTGCGCAAAGAACTGGCTAACACCGGTATCCAGCCCTTATGTGCTCCAAGTCATCCCGCGGTCAGCCCTGTTCCATCCTACTGCCCACCACCGACCTCTTCTCAATACCAAGATCTGAACCAGTGGCGTACATGGGATGACAGGCCGATATGCTTCAACTGCAATGGGGTAGGTCACATTTCGCACTATTGTCGCTACCAACGGCCATCGTCTCCTCGTGCACTGTACTGTGCCGAGGACACTTGATCTTTACTGTATCATGCCCCCAAGGAACCACCACACCCTGCTAAGAACACTCGGTCTTCACGTTATCACGCCTGCCAGGATCCAGCGAATCTTAATGCTTGAACCTCAGCCCCACGTTAGAACCGCTTGCCGTCCCCACAGAACCAGCAACATTTTTGGTCTCCTTTGACCCATTGCTGACCTTCGCTGTACTCTCGTCGTCCCTCCTCGGGAAACTGACCAATGCAGCTGCCAGAGGTCATGCTGCATTGGCCTGCTGACCCGAAAATGCTCTGTTGACCCTGGCTACCCGACAAAACATTTCGGACATGAAAGTGGATGCTGTGCCTGTTTCGGGGCTAATTAACACTGGGGCCCAATTATCTGTCATGAGCGCCGACCCTTGTCATCACCTCTGCAAGGTCCTTATGCCCGCCTTATCACTCATTGTTCGTGTCGCCGATGGCAGTACTTCTTGGATTCTTGGAATGTGCACTGCGCGTCTGAGCTTCGCTGACCGCAAGATCTCGATTCTCTTTGCTGTTCTGAACGACTGCCCCCATGACCTCATCCTCGGCCATAACTTTCTGAGCACGCATTCTGCACTCATCGGCTGTTCTGCTGGCCTTTTACAGTTAGAGCTTTCTGAGAGGCTTGACTTCACCGTCGTGTCGCCACCACGCTGATGTGTGGTCCAGTTCTTTCGCCTGCACCCAGGCACGGCGACGTGCGTCTCATTTATTTTGGACCTTCTGGTACGTGATGGCGCATACCTGCTTGCCCCCTTTTTTGGACATTCTTCTGACGTGTCGTATAGCTCTGCCTCACTCTGTTCCTACAAACAACGCATGCCTCCCTGTTCTGAACTTTGTACATTGCGAAGAATTGCTTCCCAAAGGTATCACTCTGGGCACTATATCACCTCTAGACGTACATGGCCCTGTTGCCTTGGCCATCAATGCGCCGCAGCAGTTGTCAGGCCGCTCTGCTGCTAGCGCAACACCTGACGACCACTTCGTCGATATGATTTCTCCAAACCTTTCACCTTCCCAAAGCCAGGACCTACGCCTTTTGTTGGCGTCGTACCTTAATGTTTTGATTTTGTCTGGTCCCAACTTGGTCAAGCAAGCATCTTTGGTGACACATCGTATTGATACCGGGGACTCAAGATCCATTCATCCACGTCCTTACCATGTCTCCGTGAACGAGTGTAAAATCATACAAACAAAAGTCGACAAGATCCTCTCTAAAGACATAATCAAATCATCTTCGAGTCTTTGGGATTTGCCTGTCGTTCTTGTAAAGAAAAAAGACAACACCTGGCGGTTCTGCGTCGACTATCGGCACCTCAACAAGATCACCAAGAAAGACCCTTTGCTGCGAATAGATGACGCCCTTGCTTCTATGGCGCACAGTACTTTTCTGCATAGATCTTCGCTCAGGCTATTGGCAAATAGCTGTCGATAAAAATGATCAGGAGAAGGCCGCCTTTTTTACACGAAATGGGCTCTTTAAGGGGGTATGGTATGGTAAACTCCCCAAAAAATTGAATGTTCAATTTTGAGACCAAAAAGTTCACTTATTCTGAGGAACAATCCTGTGGAAGCCCGACGCCGAGCGGCCGCTCTAAGCGGTTTAGATGCCGCACCGAAGTGTGCCGTGCGCCCTCTGATCTGAACTAAACAAAAATTGCCAATTTTATAAACAGTAAAGCTGTAAAAAAATTACACACTAATACGCACCCTTGGTGACTTTGTGCAAGCAGTATTTTTATTTTTTTTACTAGAACTTCATGAGAAATGTAATATTTTTTTAGTTCAGATGTAACCCATAAGTCTTTACAACAACACGGTTGAATATGGTTACATTTCTTCTTGTAGTTGCAGAAAAAAGGTACATTGAATAAGTGAACCTCCTTTAAAATTTTGCAGTGGGTCATAGGAAGGATAAGCAACCTAGGCATACAAAAAGCGTGTCACTTTATACCTAGTGGCATTTTTTGTTAGCAAGTAAAATTTTATGGGAATACTTGCAGCTGTTTCTAAGATATTATGCTAAAACTGACATATACCATTTACACTACCATACCTCCTCAGGGTCATGCCCTTTGGGCTGCGCAGCGTGCCAGCAGCGTTTGAGTGTATAATGGACTCTTTACTACAGGGTGTTAAGTGGTCCACATGTTTCTGCTATCTCGACGATGTCGTCGTCTTTTCGCCTACGTTCACAAGCCACCTGCAGCGCTTGTCGGCTATATTGTAAGTCTTTTGCACTGCAGGTGTTCAGCTCAACTCTTCAAAATGCCCCTTTCGCCGCTGAAAAATCTTTGTTCTTGGCCATCTTGTTGACACGGTTGGTATATGACCAGACCCAGAAAAAAATATCTGCCGTTACAAACTTCCTCACTCCACGATCAAGGATGTTTCTCTTTGTTTGGTTTATGCTCATATTTTCGACGCTTTGTGAAAGATTTTGCAGCGATTGCACAGCCCCTCACATGCCTTCTTTAAAAGGATGTGCCCTGACATACTCCTGGGGCCCTGACATATCGTCTGCCTTTTCTCACCTAGTCGACTTACTGACATTGCCCCCTGTGTTGCCTCATTTCGACGACTTGGCACCCACCGAAGTACGACCAACTGATGCCAGTGGTCACGGCGTCGGTGCTCTTCTCGGCCAATACCAGCGTGGTCAGGATTGGGTTATTTCATACGCCAGCCACCTTTCCACCGCTGAACCGATTTATTCGATTACAGAGAGGGAGTGCCTGGCTCTACTTTGAGCCATTGTAACATTTCTCCCATATCTATACGGCAGACTCTTCACCATTGTCAGTAATCACCACGCTCTCTGCTGGCTGTCTTCTCTTAACAATCCCACTGGCCCCCTTGGTCATTGGGCATTACGACTTCAAAAGTACTCGTTCACTGTGGCCTACAAGTCTGGCCGCTTGCACCAGGACGCCGGCTGCCTCTCTGGTTTTTCTGTAGACCCACCAAAACCTTCGGCAATGGATACCATTTCATCGGTGCTCGTAATAACTGGCCTGTTCAACATTTCTGTTGAGAAATGCCGTGACCTGGCTCTCCGCAAGATCTTCGACCGCCTCAACTCACTGGCTCCTGATTCATCCCTTCGTCTTTTCATGCTACGCAATGGCACCTTGCTTCGCTGGAGTTTGCTGCTTGACGGCCCTGACCTATTGCTTGCCATTCCAGCATACCTTCATTTGACTGTCCTGGCCCAGTTTCACGATGTACCAGCAGCGGGGCTCCTCAGTTTTCGCAGCACCTACGATTGTCCATGCCGTCGATTCTACTGGCCAGGAATGTGTAAATCGGTCCACCATTACGTGACTTGTGCAATCTTTTTCAGTGCCGGAAGAACTCAACACTCCCGCCTGCTGGCCACCTTCAATCACTCGATGTCCGCTATGAACCATTTCATCATCTCGGCCTGGACTTGCGTAATCCGTTCACTACGTCTGGCTCGGGAGATTTTCGTTGCCACCGACTATGCCACGCTGTTCACAATTACTCGCGCTCTTCCAACCAGCTGCGCGATCGACATAGCGGAATTCTTGCTTCACAACGTCATCCTTCAGCACTGAGCACCGCGCCAGTGCTTAACCAACTGTGGCAGACAGTTTCTTTCTAGGGTCATCAATGACATCCTGACGTCTTGCTCGACCAAGCGTAAGCTAACAAAGGCCTACCATTTACAGACAAATGGCTTGACTGAGCAGATGAACCGAACGATTACTGACATGCTGGCAATGTACGTGTCTACCAACTACCAATATTGGGATTCCGCATTGCTTTTTGTCACGTTTGCATATAATACGTCCCTGCACAAACGACTGATTATTCGCCTTTCTTTCTCTTATTCGGGCAAAATCCAATGTTGCCCATGGATACAATGCTGCCTCCTTCCACGCATCCGCCTACTGGGTACGCTAAAGAAGCTATTGACCGCACTGATCATGCACGTCAACTCGTATGCATTGGATTGACCGCCTCGCAAATGGGCCAGCAACCTCGTTATCATAGCTGCCACATAAATGGCCACTTTTTTCCTGGATCTCTTGTACTGTTTTGGTCTTCAGCACGCTGTGTTGGACTTCCTGAAAAGCTCCTGTTCCCGCACGCTGAACCATACTGTTTATGCCATCAAGTGACTGACATGACGTATGATATTGAACCGTTGTCTTCGTCCTGGTCAACTCATCCCCACACTGAAATCGTTCACGTGCACCTGAAGCCTTGTCGTACGCTGGACCTCACCGATGCAAGTGTATAATGCCCATTCTCACAGCTGTCTTTGTTTAGATGCATGGAGTTGGTGCTTTTGTCACCGGAGGGTATTGCTATGTGCTGCTCACCTAGAGGTTGAAGAAGAGGAGTATGGGTTGTCTCTTGTTTGTGCCATCGTGGCTGCTGTGGTCTCGATTGCTTTGTTCGTGTATATATTGTAAATACACCTGTATTTTTTTTTTTTTTGCCCCGCCACGGTGGTCTAGTGGCTAAGGTACTCGGCTGCTGACCCGCAGGTCGCAGGATCAAATCCCGGTTGTGGCGGCTGCATTTCCGATGGAGGTGGAAATGTTGTAGGCCCGTGTACTCAGGTTCGGGTGCACGTTAAAGAACCCCAGGTGGTCGAAATTTCCGGAGCCCTCCGCTACGGCGTCTCTCATAATCATATAGTGGTTTTGGGACGTTAAACCTCACAAATCAATAAATTACACCTGTTTTTTGTCGTCACCCTGTAACAATATTTTAAAAAGCCTAAACTGTTTGAGCACATTGCAAATCAGTACTCGTCCCATGTGATGTGACAAGTTCTTTGTGGAGCCATGTGCATTGGGACTCTGGGTAAAAAATTATATGTAGGTAATGAAACTAGAGATGGTGATTACGTAGTACCACATATTATTCATGCCTGTACCCATCAGCTTGTTACATTGGTTGAAGGCCATTGCATAGAGCTAAATGCACTGGTTGTTTACTACTTCCTAATACAACTGTGAAAGAGCTGGCATGTCTCATAAAGGAGCTGATGCACTCAGGCCTCCTTTGCTCTTTCCTTTGGTGATACAAGTTTATTTTTGCATTGGTTTAAAAATTCACTCTTATTTCTATATGCACCAAGCACATTTTGCCATGCTAAAAGAGGACAATAGTAATGATACTTTTATATTTGTTTTGTAATATAAAGTTTTAATAAATTTTTCAGAGCTGGTCTTCCAAGGCGCTGGAATGAAACTCCTGCATTTTGTGATGCGCCAGACTGGACATTCAATGGTACATAGCAGCTTTTTGTGTGGTCTTTCTCATTTGTGTGTTCATTAACACTGTCACTGTTCTGAATGTGCTGTGTAGTATTTTGAGTGGTACCGTCTTGGATTGCCATGGCAGTGTGACGGAAGTTGCAGGAAGGCTCATTATTTTATTTTAACATGCAAGCATATTTAGTTAGGTTGGCAAAAATGCTTGCTGATTGGGTGTCCACAAATTACATGTCTGGGAAACAAGGGACCTCACTCACCAGAAACGATTGAGACTGGTGCCTAGAGCAACTTGCAGCCATGGATTAGGTAAAGAGGATCTCTGCAGAAAGGGAAGTCCTGCTTGAAGGGAGCACACCATTGTACTTCTTAACAGTTGGCCTTCAAATTCTGTGGAGGGAGTGTCACAGTAGTGTGCAAAGCTCCAGTGAGACTGATATCCGCATCGGCAGACAATTTGATGGGGAAGTGCTCCATTGACAAGGAGGAACAAGGGAACGAGCGTGAATTAAAATGCGGGTGCTCTACACCCAAGTCACTAAATTCGAGAAGGGCTGGTAGAAGCAGACATGGGAACATGTTTGGCAAAATAACATGATGTTGTCAGATGTCATTGTGTGAGACATTGACCTTTCCGAACTTGTCAGTGGAGCAGCTGAAAGCAATGGTGTGTTTAAAAAAGACATTCATGAAATATTGCAAGGTGTTCATGTCCTCACCTTGATCTGGACACATTGCACACAGCAATAGCTAATGATGTAAGCTCAATGAACTAAACATTTTATAACATAATTCATCCTCTCACATTGCCTCATTCTTATATTACGATTTGGCGGCACCGCTTTTCAGCACCCTTCCCTCACGTCAACACAGTAAAAAAAATGTTTTCATGCTCTCATCTTATAAGAATATGCTTAGGGATACTGTGCAGCATTTATTATATTTTTTATATGCATAGACTGCCAACAGGGGATTGAAACGACACTGGACAACACTTGATATGTTTTATCTTTTTTACTTGTCTACTTTGTGTGTGACATGTTTATACCATCTATAAACATGTCAAGTGAGCAATATCTTTCCAGATTCTTAGCAGACTTTTATTCTTCAATCTTTTTATATTATTGCACATGAGGTACTGTGAAAGGTATTTTGCGTCAGTTGCTACATCGAGTTCCAGATGAAGGACTTGTTTTTACATTGTAGGGAATCTAGACAAATCTATTTGCCCAAGTTGTAGATTTAGGAGAGGCTTCTTACAATGATGATTAGGTTCAATGCATGGAGGGCAATGCGTTGAAATCTATGGCACCACCCAAGTTATCACTCTCGGGTAGACGGTAGAAATTAAGTTAAGCTGTTCTCTCTGCCTCGAGTTAAGCACAGTACACTCCCGATGAATGGAAACCTGTTTAACGGAACTGCTGCTTAAATGAAACAGCTGCCTCTAATACTATTGGTTTCATTCCTGCATATTGCACACTTGCTCATCTTTAAGTAAATGGAACTTCCAAATGGAACACATTTTCTTGGTCCCTTCAGGTTTCGTTTAATGAGAGAGAAAAGAAAGCGCCATGTTAAAAGTACTGTTTAAATTGGCCATTTAGCATGATATGTATCACTTGCAGGTGGCTGTGATAAACAGGGCAGAATAACATATGATATCTTGAGCAGTCGGCATAGTGTGTGCAATGGCATTCACAGTGCATTAGAATAAATTTTCATCGCTTGGCCAGAAAGCAAGTATAGAATCTGTGCAAGCATCTCAGTGAGTGCCCCCTTTTGCATTGGAAAAAGTAGTTTTTTTCCATACCCTACAATGCAGCAGTGGGATGGCATAAAAACCCACTTGCAAAAACATTCCTTTTTTTTTAAAGATGGCAGCTTTTAAGACCTAAATGTTTTAGGCCCAAATGTTATGTTACCGACATTTTCTGATAATGCAGTGGGGCAAAGGTTTTCTTCGTACGAACTGACCATTAATTTAGTGTCGTTACATATCCTCAAACAAATTAAAATGTCACATTCTTGCCATTTTGCCTTGAAAATGCTAAGAGAGCAATCAACAGTCTTTTCATGTTGCACTTCAACTTTTGGCATGTCTAAGAATAGTGGGACATGCTGCATGCTGCTGCATTTTTTACAAATTAGTTTTATTTATAGCTTCGAGGCACCCATCTTTGCTTATGTATAGTTACTGGTCACAGTGTGTTATGACATAAATGGTTGCATGACATGAGTCCCGCTGCACTGATGCATGAAACATGTTAGTTGTCAAGGGTGCATTAGTGCACTACTCGATTTGTATGCATGTCTGCTAACTGGAGATAGAAGTTACTCAGTTCCTTCTGACTCAGCCCTTTGCATCTTGGCACATTTTTGCTCGATAACTGTAAGGGTCAAAGACGTCCTCTAACAGCCACAAGACTGTCAAAGATGTAGATGTACATGCACGTCATTGCCTCTGTGTTTAAAACACACAACTTTTTAGCATTTCTCTTACTTAGCATGTGCTGCCACACTGCAGGCATACATGCAATTTTTTTTGTGCTGATGTGTTTCCATTTTTTTACCCTTTACTACAATGGTGCGCTGGCTAGTTCCGGTTTAGAATCTTACTAAAGGTGACCCATTTGTTACTCTCTCGTTTATTGCTGCCCAGTATGCGACTACGTCTGTTTTTGTGAAGCGCTGGCTGACACGAATGATGCCACTGTGGTTGAGTTTCTCGTTTTGGGGACCCATAAAATTGACTCATCTTTTTAGTGAAAAGATGAATGATTATTATAGGTTTCAGACTTGTTCTTGCATTCTGGGTGTGCTCACAGTTGCTCAGTTTTCTTCAGTGTGCTCACCCACGCAGTTTGCTTGTGCTTTGGAAGTGTGCACTGATTTTTCTATTGAAAGAGAGTACAGCAGCGATTTTGAGTACAGCAGCAATTCCTTTGAATCGCTGCTCAACTGTCAAATCAGAATCTGATTGAGTAAATGTCAGCCTACCATCATACGAGGAGTTACCTACGAGTTAAGACTCAGATGTTGATGAGTGAGCGACATCTCAAAAGTACAAGCAGTGAGACGATGCTGAAGGGATAAAAAGTGGCTTTTCTTCACCTTGTTACCAGTTGGTGCCACTTTGTGCACTTATTTTTGTAAGTCTGTGAACCTCACAGATTATTATTTCAGTGCATAATTTTTATTATTTCAGTGCATAATTTTTAAAGTGATGCAAATTCTTTTTTATACTTTATGCTGTTGGTACTCATGATGAAACCATGTGTATGCAACAACACAAATGATTTGTTTTTGTAACTTTACGGTCACTAAATAATTTGGAATTTTTTTTTGTATAGATTCTTTTGAAGAATATAATTTGGCAGTGAAAAAAATGTTCATTTATGCATTTTACAAAAAAAAACACTGACTTCGGAGGGTCAATACATAGCTTGAAATATGCATAAAACCAGCACTGTGCAACATGTCCGAAACTACCAGCCTGTTGCGTTTTGTTAATTGAGATTAATAGGGCACAATACGACTATGAACATAGAAGCACTTATCACGTTTTCCTGCAAAAATATAAAAAAACAACTGAACAGCTAGAAATGTGTTTGCCATAATTACTCTTTGTTCACGGAATTTCTAGAAATACCAGAGGGTTTACGATGGAGTGAGCAAGATTCAGTAAAATCAAGTGGTTGTCAAAATTATGCTTGGATGCATATTGGGCTGACCTCCTGGTATTAATGATGGTGTATTGTGAAATGGCACAACCAAGGACAAGTGTCATCATTCAATAAGCAGTGCAATGGAAGGCATGCAAATGTGGCTGGCAGGCCACTGTCACTGTGATGCATCCACAATGGTCTTGCAACTCGTCAGAGAGCAGCAGTGGAGCCATCACTGCTCTCAAGGGCAAGCAAGCACTAAAAACATTAGCATTACCCTACTATGACTGTGAGCACCGCATCTTGAAAAGTTTTTCAACGGTAGTTCTTGACATGAGTAGTATTTGACATCTGCTTTAGTAATTGCTCTTTTGAACTTGAGCTGCACCTTTGGATACTATGGCAGGTTTATAATGTTGGGCAGTATGATTGGGCTAGTGTTTTTGTTTTGTATTATAGTGATCCTTATTTACAGATGGAAGGCCAACTCCATTGATTGGGCTCCCGAAGAAGCGATATCTTCAGCAGTTGGAGTACTGTGTGAGTAGCTTAATACACCTCTCCCTGCTGCTCCCTTTTCATTTTTTAAGTGCTCCATTGGTACTTTTACAGCCGCACCAGTTTGTAAGCATGACATTGTTGCAATTATTTATTAGCATTTTTTTTCCTTTCTGCTTGAGAAAATGTGAATTGCTCTAGAGAATCTAGGCACAGAGACAATGGCATGAAATGAAAAAGTTCTGCATTTGTTTTTTGAGTTAAGCTTTTCATGGAGCCACAAACACACTGTTGAAGAGGCTTGCACACATAGAGCTTCATACAATAATACCTAGAAGAGAATCTGGCGCTAATGTCTACGCAGGCTCCTTCAGCAGCGCTTGTACCCCTATGGGAATTATGGGAAGTACAGGCTTCGGATCTGCTTCGCATGGATTACGCTCTTGAGATTCGCGATGCTTCTTTTCCAAGTTTAAAACAAAGTGATATGAACTTATATTTAATTGAAACTTGTTTCAATTATTTGTACACAAACTTTATTGCAAAAAGTTTTCACGAGCAGGCGGCAAAAAAGAAACCTGGGCAAATTCAACCATCAGGATATGCATCGCTCTGCCATTGCGTTCCAGCTTTGGCATCAAGATTTAATGAATTATTTTTTACAACACTTGAAAACAAACATGCTTGTTTTTCTCTCGAAAGTATGTATCTATTTATGGAAATAACAGTATAGCAGTATTAAGTGAGAAACACTTATAGTGTCGTCTTCTGTGTCCCAGTGGTCTGCCCCCAACACACCTCTGGTTATGTTGTGAAGTAGAGTCAGCAAAGCGTGACGGTGCGTCTACTTAGCTTTGCACTCAATTTAAAACGAGTTTAGGCAAGACGCACTCGTGAAAAACATGAACTCGAGGCAATATCCTGCACTGGCATGAAACGCTACATCTATGCGCAGCGGTGAGTAGATGATGCTTCGTTCAAACTGTCGAATACGACTCGTAAAGCTGAAACGTCGCAGCAAATCGGGAGATCTAGTGGTTGTGAGCCTCTTCAAACAACAAAGGCACTGCTTCAGCCTTTTTCACCGCACCCCACTACCCGCACTGCGCAAAGAACGAAACTGTAACTGTCGAAAAAAGTCCGTAGACAGTTGGCTAGCTAGCCCTATCCAATCCGAAGCCTTTACTTCCCATAACTCCTATGAATGTACACGATTGCAGTGCCAGATTCCTCTTTAGGTATTATTGTATGAAACTCTATGCTTGCACGTATGTGTGAACGTTATGTTTAAGACGAGTGTGAGAGCTAACCTTTTTGTATTGAAGTCCAGCTCAACCTTTTTCCAGCTGTCCCCAGTGAAAGATTCTCTGTGAATGTGGACCACGTTTCAGCAGCCATGACTGCCTAGTCTTAATAAAAAAGGAGTTTTTGCTGGCCTCTTTTCTCTCATTAAAAAAAAAAAAAAAGAAGTTTACCGAAGTTGTGCTCTCAGGTTTTGTCTTGTGCAACCTGCCACTCTAGGAAATGCTCTCGGCAGCTGCAGAGTAAGAATTGGTAATCATACCAGTTACTGCTTTCCTCATTTAGAGCTTCCTTCATTGACGCTCTGTTAATCATTTCCAATTTTTGCATTTATTCGATACTTTAAAGGTTGCTAGTCTATTCAAGTTCAGACTGGTCTTAGGGAGAGTCCACTTTAAAAACCTAGTTTTTTGAAAAATTACATATCTTTTGTTTTTACTTGTTTTGTCAAGTTTAATTTTTCTACCTTCGTGACAAAAAAAAAGAAAAGAATATTCAAAGGTGCACTTTAGCTGGAATTCATTGCAATCACTTTTCAAGAGCCTAATGTGGTTATTGAAAACTAAAAAGTGATCATTTTTAGAGTCCTCTGGAAAATGTCACCTGGCCGCTTGCCATTGCATTTTGCATGAGGACATCACTGAAGCCATGTGCTCAAAGTAACCATCATTCCCAAGCTCTCATGATGCAAGGAGTAATGTTAAATATCATAACTTTGCCACATAGATGAGTGCACATCTTCCCTTTAAGGAGAGATCCTACTAAAAAAAAATATTGAGAAAAACCTGTGGCCCAGGACAATGAAATATTTGTCGTTTACATAGGTTTTTATACTGATTTCATATGTGTAATCTGTTTTAAATGAAGTAGCATAGTTTTCATTTTGTACCATGACAATATGTAATTTACAGCTCCTCATATTGTTCCGCATTAAGTGTAGAATGTAAATAATTATCAAGTAAGTGCATATAGTAGATCTAAATGAACAAGAAAAAATGCAATCCAAGAAGTCTCAAAATTTCTAGCCTATACTAATTGCTTACTTAAGGTTAATAATAAATAAGCTGATGTCAAGTTTTAAAAAGATAATTACAAAGGAATATCTGACAAAAATCTTTTTTTAAAATGATTTATGCCATTATAAGAGCTTTAAAATTATGGATATTTTACACGTGTGACTTCAGTCAACTCTTCATGCGAAATGCAGTGGTAAAGTGCAGTGACAATTTTCATAGGACTCAGGACAGTGGGCTCTTGATAACGTTTTAATGGGCACCTTGTGCTCTTTAAAAGCCATTTTATTTTAGACTACTTTGAGTATAACTATATTCTTTGTTTTATTTTTGTTATGAAAATAGAGAAACTAAACTTGTGAAAGCAAGTAAAAACAAAAAAAATGTAATTTTCAGAAGAACTTGCATATGCCCTGAAGGGGAGGCCCTTGAAGAGCGTGAAATTTTGTGGTCGATATAGCCTGTGGGATCAATTCCAATCAACACTAATATATCATCTGTGAAACATCAACTGTGAATATGGCTTGCAATGTATATTATATAAATTTTGAAGTTTGTGTATGCAATCAAGCACTATATGACGCACCTCGTGGCAGTGACACCCTCAAAAGTGACTCGACGAGGACTCCCTACTTCTCTTGCGTCACCATGCTGCAGCCAGTACGAGTTATGATGATGTAATAGTTGTGATTACTTTTTTGCTGTGTTGACGCCAGCAGGCTACAGTAAAACCCTGTCTACAGTTAACCCCGCACCACCATCTTCTACCCCGTCAGCTGGTGGTGCGCACACTCACTTTCGCGAGAAATGACACAGAACTCCTAAAGTACAGCAACGGCTTCGGTGGCCTCCTGCACTGTCCGATGTTGCATCGGCTCATCTTGACTGTAATCAATAGCACTGTGATTTTGATCCTCTTCAAGCACTTCTAGTATGTCGTCGTCGTTAGTGTGTTCCACTTTTAGTAGACACTGGATGCGCCAGCGGCCCCAGCACTTTCACCGAGTGGTGACTAGCACCACCTAGTCACTTCCCCCTCATTCACTATCATTGTGATAATATTCTGCTGCAGTTGTTAGTTCAGTTTTGGTTTCTCTAAAAACTTGGATCCGTCGTCGTTACGGCAAGTAGGGTTTGAGCCTCCAAGCCAACGAGATTGCGGGACTCAAAATATGGAGTTCCGATAGTCCTCTCTAGAGTTGTTCGAATTGACTGGTGTGCGGCTAAATCCCCAGATTATTGAGCATTTGACATCATTTTATTTATTTATTTACTTATTTATTTCATCATACTAAAAGCCAAGGTTGCTGGCCCAAAGCAGGAGGGGCATACATACTATATTAGAGTGTTAACATGAACAAGCATACTACCAAAAATGTACACACTTATAAAAAGAATAAGTACAGAAACTATCAATTGCTTGTATAAGCGGCACAACAATAACATGATCACTGGTAAGTTCACAAGTACTAGTGCAAAAAGCCAATACAGCAACCAACACATCAGACACCAAAACACTGGTATCATAGATTCACCAACAAATATTCTTCAAGACAGTGACAGAAATAAGGTGCTTGAATGATAAACTTTGGGAGCTTATTCCATGCCAATATCGGTCTCAGAAAAAAAAACATGTAATGAAAGGTGACTTTTGAAGTAAACACTGTTTTGCTGGGACCGCGCTGTGAGCTTGAGTTAACCTAATTTACAAGTTAACACTATCTGCATAAATGAGGTTTCATTGTACTTCTCCACGGCTGCTCGCGAGTCTGTGGATGCACGTGTTGAAAAGTTATTTGTTTGGTGACACGGCTTTCCTTTTTTTTTTGTTTACATGGACTTTTTAAATAGACTTGTTGATGGGCATTGTACGGAACGGCATCGCAGTTCTTTATACGAATATGGTAAAGCATTGCACACACTCGGTGGTTATAGTTGCACCCGGTGGCTTGTAACTTTTTGGAGCTCTCTTAAAACGAAACTGATGCTGCTTGGTAATGGGGAGCCTGTAGTTTCATTATCTGTCACACGCTGCAGCAAACGATGTGCCGTGTTATGGCTAACAGGCCCCCAGCAATACATTGCAGCAAAAAAACTCTAGGCCAATATTTTTGTGCCAGTTGCTTCTTTTTTAACATGCCATTTTCGACATCTTCTTGAGTTTGGATATCTTTTTTTTGTTAATTTTTAAGGACAGATCTGGACGAATTTTTTTTGCATACGTATTTGTTCACATGTGCAGAGTGCAGTGATATCCTTAAGAACTTGATATCACTTACATTAATTATTATGAGCTTTAATAAGTGATTAGTATGGCCATATCATTTTAAGACTTCTCATATTAAATTTTTTTTTGTTCATTAAAATGACTTACACAGACTTTTTAGTAAGCCTTCTCCATTCTGTTTTTCATCTTATGTAGTGTTGAGAACATAGCTTACAGAGAGAAGAGCCAACAGGCACACTTAAAATGTAGTGCACACTGGAGATATGCATTATTTTGAATAGCAATACAGTAAGAGCTTGTTTATTCAATTGTCATGAGACTGGAAAAATTGTTAGAAATAACGAAATACTGAATTATAAAAGCACCAATAAAATATTAAATGTCTGCTACATCAATGTGCTTATTTTCTTGAAAAATGCATAAATCCAGTAATTATTTTGTGTAGGAGTGGTACGGAAGTCACAATTATCGTCATTTGTGACTTCGTTCACAACATGAACTCTCGTGTCCTAATCGGAAACATGCTCTGAAGACAAACCTTATTACGCACCAAAACGCGAGTGTGGATGGCGGCCACACCTTTCTGAAAGCCTGTGGCAGTTAAGGCTGTCCGCAAACACAGGTATTGTTCCTTTGTGTCCCACATTTGTGGCCCTTTGCTTTTGGTGTGCTCTAAGGATCATTTGAAATAACCGATTTGTCAAGTATGACCAAGTTACTGAGAGCTACATGCCATTAAACAGTGCGTATACTAATAGGGACTAGGGAGCATGTCTGAATTGTCGAATTTTTCTCATTAACGAGTGTAAAATTAATAAGCTTTTACTGTATATATATCAGTGCAGATTTGAGGTACTAGATTGAACTTGCTCTTACATTAAATGCTATATATCCACTCGCTACCTCTTTAATACCATTCAAAGCACAAAGTTAGTGACGAAATAAAAAAGCAACGCTTTATTATTATCAAGTTTATTTGGCTTGCAGTGGCACATCCGTTGCCCTGCCCACATTTTTCTCAGCACCACCATGTTACAAGTGATTGTAGAAAATTCATTTGCTTGATTATTTCACGACAGCTTTCTCTCGAGGGTTCATGCTCGAAGATTGCCAACTCCAGCGCTAGAGCTAGAACACAAGTGTCCTTGATTCCATTTTATGTGTGTCATAGCTGCCGGAAATGTGGGACTTCAGAATTGATATGTGGATGTGTGTCAGAAAGGGAAAGTTTGAAAGCTTGAAACGATTAAACTTGACATCCCCCATTGTGCAGCTGAATGTTTAAGTCATGCTTACTTTCGACTTCAGCCTCAGTTCATAATTGATCTAGTTGGCTTCCGCTCGATTTTGGCTCTCCATCATGCTTTTTATGTCAGACTAATATTTTAAACATTTACACTTTGTTATGCTTTTGTGGAGACGTTCGCAAACTTTGTTATTTTTTCTTGCACATTGCATATTTACTCCACTTTCAGCCACAAAAGCGATTTTAGGGAGTTAGTAGAAATTGGTGTCCTAAAAGTATTAAACAATATTGTTTGGAAAAAGTACTCTTAAGAGAATGAACATGTTTAGGGTCTCTCTCTCAAATTAAACTTTATGCTCTTTAAACACTCTAGTGTCTTGCGCTTCTGTGGTGTCATTTAGTAAGTGATCCTCGATAGTTGATGACATTTTTCTCTATCTTGTTCTGACACTCACACATGACTAGGAATTCGATGCCAAATACAGATAATCTTCAATATCTTCTACACTGTTCTTAAATATGCTTTTTGGACATTTACATGTCATACTGGTGAGAGTGGCAAATTATGGTGGACAATTAGACTACTTTTTATGGGTAGGGAATCGTTGGCCTTTATGTGCCTGTCATAAAACTTGCCCTCTGTAAAGCCTGAAGGTATAACAAATTAAAAAAAAAAGATTGTTTTATTGAGGTGTAGCATCAGTGTGCTATGTACCTTTCCACTGTACACTTTGTCCTGCAACCATGAAAGGGGGCCACGCTACAGTTTCGACAATTAAGGGATGAGTGCACGAAGAGTAGGCTCTAAAGCACTGTTTCTTTGTTAACTGTCATTTCTCCTTTCATCCATTGTTTGTTAAAGGTAAATGTTGGTTCACCTGTTGTGCTAGGCCGAGTAGTTTAAGTTTACGTTTTGATGAAGCTATAACTACAGAAGATTACGCGTGTATTGAGCCATTGCCGTGAACGTAATGCACTGCTGTCTGGAAGATGATCATATGAATACTATATTCTTGTGGAGGCTGGTGGCAAGAAAGCTGTACATTTATTAATGTATTTATTACCTGTGCTACTACTATGAGCTGTATTTAGTTCTGTTTACCAATGCCTATATATAAAAAGTTAATTAGTGAGGTATAATTCGCTTTATAGCATGGGTTCTCAGACTGCATTCTGTGAAAGTCTGAGGTTCCGTCAAGGACAGACATCTTTGGGTTTTGTGAGCGACCAGGATGAATGCAGCCTATCCCTGTTTTACCACCATGAGCAAGTAGTTAATTTCTTTGGACTATCAAATTGGCATTGCATTCTGCATTGAATGAAGTCATCAAATGCCGCATTCACACATCGGATGTTTGCAGATAGCGAGACCCACATGATAGCAGGAATAAAAATTCGTCATCTAGTGCGCGCCTTGAAACTTGTTCATATTGTGGACTTGTGTGGTGACAGAAAGTTAAGAGTGCTAGTAATTTACGCTCATGAGTGTTCACACCAGTTCAAACGACATTAATGGTCACCTCAGTGCCTTATTCAGACTCATGGCATGTCGGCATCACATGGCACAGTTTTCATACACGGTTATTTTCTACCACTTTACGTCAGTTTTGTAATCGAAATGCACAACGACCGCTTTGATACACGTAACAGGTGTCGCTTTGTTCCGGCTGTGGACTATATATCGTAACCCAGAAAATGAATTGAGTTCTCTGTAATGCTGTATAAGCAGTTTGATCTGCAAAAACTGATGTGAAGATCCAACAATGTGCCAAAATCTAAGTGCCGTAATCCGTTTTTTTTTTTTAACATCCCAAAGGGATCAGAGATACTGCCGTGGAAGGCTGTGGATAATTTTGACCTTAATGTGCACTGACATGTGCAGTACACAGGCCTCTAGCATTTCGCTTCCATAGAAATGTGACTTCCGTTGCTGGGTTCAAACCCATGTCTTTTGTGTCATGATATGTAAAGCTCCTCTTAAGTTTGTGCATGTGTTTGTGCATGTATTGTTTGTGTGCATATGTTCTGGATATGCATGTGTACTTTTGCTAACGTTATATGAGGCCATTTGTACAGCCACATAGTCTGTGCTTCAAAGATATGATGCAGTAGTCTGTGAGGTTAAACAAGGAATTTGTAGAGCACAACGTAATGTTTCATTTTGTGTGTGTAGTGCATTGAAAATTGGAATAAAATGTCTTTTGTAGTACCCAAGCACATCTGTATGCATGCACATACATGTGTATGTTCACACAAAAAATGCCCATATGCTAGCATATAAACTTCAGTGTAGTGCAAATGGGAACATCATCTGACTGTGATGCACATCAATGCTGTACAATAGAAATTGAAGCTGCTATCACAGTGTTGTTAGGTTGTGTTGCACAATGGGGTACTGTTGAACAATGGGTCCATCTTTTTTGTCCTCCCTTCTTCCTTCTTTTCCGGGGTAGTGGTATGCTTTGGTTGCCACTCAGCAAGGTGTGGACTCAACTCTGTCATAACATGAAAAAGTCGGGCAACAGGTTTTTAAAAATGCACTACCTGTGGAACTTCGACATGCCAACTTTACTAGCAGAGTGTGTGCAAGCAAAAATTTCAAGGTTGGAGGGCACGTGTTGTTGGCACCCATAAAGGTGCTATTACTGCATCTGTCACTGAGTGGCAGGCTAGTAGCCAGCACTGTCATGTACCATTACGATGGTACCTGACTGGCAGACTGCTGACATGGCTACCATGAACGGGTTCTCTGCGACTCAGTGTCCTAAGGAATTATGTTACATTCAGTGGTGTTGCTGCATGCATTTTCAGCCTTCTAGCCTTGGTTTGACATGCACCGATAGCGAAAAATTATCATGTTACAGTTCTGCATGTAAGAACATCATCTTAGGTTATGGCTTTTGGAGAGAGCTTGCTTTTTGTATCTCATTGACAATTATCCCACTTAAGGGAATACATTCAAAACCACTTTTAACATTCAGGTGCTATAAAAATGTCATTGTTATAACCGATAATTATTTAATCAGCTTGGGAAAAGCACACATGCATGCAAGCATGTGCACATTCAACACACACACACGAGCACGCAGATAGAGAGAAAGAAAGATGGTGTAAGCAGCAGTGCTGACTGTCATCAGCGTTGCCGATGCTCCCCTTGTCCTTCTGACTGCAGATTTCATCGACAACAGTGGCTAACACACGCACTCCTATCACATGCAGCAAGCACCAATGATTGTTTTTTCATAAGCTGCAATCTGCTGGTAGCGTCCTTCCGAACACCTAAACTTTATTGCAGAGTGAGATAGGGTCTCTTACACTGAGCAGTGATTATATATAGTCCACTTGCGTTCAGAAGAATGGAAGGTTGACAGAAGGTAGATGCGGGAGATGGAGTGTGTGAAGATGACGGGGAAAGCTGGCTCTGTTTCATGTACTTTTCAGTCTTCTTGGTACTCAGATGGGTGTGCCGACTCTCATATATTTTTGTTTTCTGGCATTTGAAACCTTTCTTTTCTTCTGCTTTGAGCAAATAGCAAGTAGCCAAATGTAATCATTATAAGTAATAATGTGGCATTGTAAACAATATATTGATCAGTTTGAGGTGCCATAGAATGCATACAGAAGGTTAATGTGCAGTGGCTGCTCATTGTGATGTTGGTAAACCCACTGTCATTACAAGGTGATTTTACTGCGGTTTTGAATGCTAAAAGTGGCATCGATACTGTTTTTTATTTTTGCACATATTAGGATAACTTGAGTCCATAATTACAGTACAAAGCCTCAATTTCTTGAGAGCCAGGGCAGCACAACACCATTTAAAACACCTGTTCAAAGTGCATGTCAAATGCACCATGGCTTCAGATATGGAAAAGGAGAAGTGTCACCAAAAGTGAACGTGGTTGGGACATTCCCACGGAGGTGTTTAAAGACGATATAGCTCGACAATGACTGAAAGAAGACGGGCACGCATACCCCTCCTGTCTCATTGAATGGACCCTGGTTTCGGCAGTATGTCCATAATGTGTACATACTTTCCAATGGCATTTTGCACCAAGGGATTACCACAACAGGTCTCGAAGAAACGGTCGGATTGAAATACAACATCACTATTTGCCTCATTGTCAAGGAAAGGACGTGCCATAGTGTAATCGTCAGGTTGACTACGAACTGAGAAATCTTTAAAAGTGACAGAAATTGTTGTTATACGGGTTGTGAAGTGGTCTTTCCTGTTATCTTTTTGTTTATTTATTTAAATAGAGAAAGACTGAGAACTGAGAAATCTTTAAAAGTGACAAATTTTTTGTTATAAGGGGTGATGAAGTGGTCCTTTCTGTTATCTTGTGAGTGAGACCAAGCATGTTCCTGATAATGTTATTTTAATTTTGTACTTTTGCATTTTCAGACAACCATCGTGAAGTATTTAAAAGAAATCAATGAAGCCCAGGAGACAACTGCACATATGGCTCAGGAAAACGAAGAAATCAAACAGCGTGTTGCGTCTGGAAAGTTCAAACAGAAAGGCGTATTGGAACTGAAGATACATCAGCCCAGTGAATCAAAGAAAACTGCGGAAACTTAGGCTGTTGTAGGCGAAAAGTAGATATTGTATTTCTCTACACGTGCTTCCTGTAGCATTAAAGTGGAATTTGTTGATTTTATGTACTGTTAATTTATTGTGCTTTGAGTGGCACATTACTTACATTAACTGTTTCATGTTCAAGTAGATTATCGTGTACCCCATACATCTCTGTATAGTATATTTCTTTTTGTTTTCTGGAAATGTTAATAAGTGTCACAGTACAAAGAACACAGATGATGACTCAATGTCTGTGACGTTCTGTTGCCAATCACGAGATGTCAGGATAAATCTGTGATTGCTGCAGCTGCTCTCCAATGAAAGTGGAATCTAATTGCATTTATTTTGCTTATTGCATCAAAGATAATCATTTATAAAAAATTCAGTCTGCCCCCAACATTTCTTCTAGCCAACCCCTCATTCTTTTCTGCACGAGGTGCACTTTTAAAATGTGCAGGTTTTTCATAACTCCTGATGTAACTCTGATTTTGTAACTGTTTGGGCTAAACTAAAATGTATCAGCTGAGTGAGTGTTGGCACGGGATGTGCAACGTGTGTACTATGTTTTGTTGTCAGGTGCAACATTACAGAAGCTAGCAGACTTCTTGCGATGCATGCGTTCGTGCCGAGGAATAGTTCAATCATTTTTACTCCCGCAATGTAACTGATATTTTTTTTTGGTTTTAAATGAAGGTGCCTTGTTCCTTAGAAATGAACAAGCCCCATTATTTATACAGTTCACATTAGGTTATTCTGGATTGCTTAGTGTGTCTTTGTTTTGTTATCATGTCCTCCCATTTAATTACTGTACCATGCAGCCTGAGCCAGTTGTGGTGGCCACGTTGAAAACGATGAAATTCAAGCATGAGATGTGTGGAATTCTTGTCCGAACTACTTGTGTAGCTTCCACAGTATTGTACTTTATGTATGGAATGGGAGTACAGATTCATTGCTATGAAAACCTTGGCTGTGAAAACACATGTCACTTTTGTTTCCTATGTTTGTTGAATGGAAAGAGAGGATATACACACTGTGTAACATGAAACCATTGTCTTGTACTATACTGGAGAATTAGGATTTCATCATTAAAAAGTGATGAAAGTAGTGTTCAATAATGGGAAAGAGCTAACGTGATTAAAATGAAAATTTAGCTTAAGTTGAAGTTCAAGTTAAAAAATTGATGGGAACGCTTGAATTATTGAGTAGAAAAAAAAACTAAACAGATGAATCGTTTTCAGGCTCTAGCACTATGTGTGTAGGAAAACTGCACTACCACCAGCCATCTCAGCTGACCCTGTTTTACACCTGTATAAAAAAAAATTGGGTTTCATCTTCAAAAGCTACGATATCATTATGAGGCACAGTAACTCCGAAATAACCTCATAGTTCTCCAAAGACAGTTCTGGGAGGTGTAGCTAAATCTCATTGCACGTGTGTTTGTGCAATTCGCCTCTGTCACAGTGCTGTTGCCATCGCCAAAAATTGAACCCATGTCTTCGAGCATAACAGTGCATCACCTTCGCCTCTAAGTCCAAGAGCCCAATCTACCCATGGCATGTCCGTCACTGATTACTTCCAATATAGTGCGCAGGGTCCTCCCATGTGCACAGCGAAGGGTATAGAGCCACGCAGCCGCTCCGGCCCGGTAGTGTGATGTGCCCGCATGCACGACGCGTCTGGATAGTGCTTTGCATAATCAAACCTAGACAAGCGGCTGGGCAGATCAGTGAGCGGGCGCATGAAGTCACCGTGCCCATGCACGTTTTCCCTACATCGGGCATCACAGGCCAGAGCCATGATGTGATATGAGGCAGGTCATAGTGGAGGGCTCTTGAAATTTTGACCATCTGTGGTTCTAACCGAAAAGAAGATCCCCCTTCTCGTCTGATATTCCGACCGCTTCATCGCCCGATACGTAGAAAAATGTTCTCCTCAAGGGTCTCTAAAGAACAGTGGCATAGTCAGGGGCGGGGGGAAGGTTTAAAAACTGCCCTCCCCACCTGAAATTTTTTGTTATACACCCCCCCCCCTTCCACTTACCCAACTTAGTTTTTGTCACTTTGCGCTGACATGATTAAGAAACTAAGTGCTGCTACTATTGCAATATTATTCGTTGGCGCTTTTACAATGAAAATATTATCTGCATACGGAAAAACGTGTCACGGTGTTTCTCAAGGCTTAGCACTTTGCAAGATTTTGGGCAGGAATCTCGACTGAGAGTGTTTTAAGCTGGTTCGGTGACGAGATTAGTGCTTAAGCAGTGGTCATACTTGTACCCGCCACAACAAATCTTGCCAGAATCGATCACTATACAATAATTTTCAATAGGCAGAAATTCGTTTTAACAGAAAAATCCAGACACAGTTCCAAGGTCTGATAGGCCACGTTCAAGCATATTACAGTGTGACTCTTGGTGCGTGCCCCAAGATGTACTCGAGCCAGAGAATAACATTGCTGTAGACCATTTTCATAATTGTAAAGCTAGCTTTCCGTCTATGCAGTATGCCTTACTAATGGCGGCAAGTGACTTTCTGCAAACGGAGTGTTCAAGCGCAGTTTACTTGCATTAAGACATGGAAAATGTAGGTTCAGATTTCTTTACATTATGTGCGTAATAGATGAGCCCCAGCGTGTTTAACTAGGACCTGGTCTCCATTTGAAGTAGGACAGGTGCCGCCATTAGTAGGGCAAAGATGCAGTATCGAGAAGCGCACTTGCTAATTATGAAATGGGTCTATTTATTGAACCTTTGCTAGTTCTGCTAACATCTAAACGCTCACGCATGCACGCACACATGTGCGACAGAATATTCGATTTATACGCCTAACTTGGCTTGTATGCGAGTGTACACTATATATATATATATATATATATATATATATATATATATATATATATATATATATATATATATATATATATATTGCACCCTAACGACAAAAGGCACTCTGAAACTAAGGTGCAACACAAGTACACGTGTAGGCCAATCACAGCCTTAGAAAGGCCTACTAAAATACTCATCATGTAACTTAGGCTCATAAATAAAAAGATAGTGGTCATAAACCTAAAGCAGTGTAATGAAAAGTGCAGTGCGTGTAGCTGTAGTGAGCACAAGCTTTGTTGTTCAACACTGTGGCAAACAGCGCAAGAATAAGGAACATAAAACTGAAAAAAATATATGACAAATTGTATATATCGATTCGCTTCATTTGTTCGTTTTTTTACATTGACATGATTAGAAGGGCACACCGGGCAATTTCTGCAACTAGCGACATGTTGCAAGACAAGAAAAACAGAATGAAGAAACGTGGATGGCTAACGGTTATCACGTAAAATTATGAGCAACATACATAGTAACTGTAATTTTTTGCAATAAATGAAAAACTCTGTGCAAGCAATGAATATCTCACGCAGCAAACAGACACATCACATAGCGGAATACTGTTGATTATCTTTTTCATTTGACACGAAGAATATCCTGCGCATTATGTGTCACATGCCCCTTATGTTACCCGAAATTTGCAAGAATTGCCACACGCAAATTTGGGCAGTTGCACTGCTGTTCACACCTTTCGTATCGGCCTCTTCAAGTGAAAGGTGCCACTGAAAAGCAATGAGTAGGCAAAGGGAGAGAACGGAATCACTCTACCATGCTGCCAAAATGATTTTCAGCAATGTTTCATACAGTTCAACTTGCTTCCTTACAGCTGGACGAAAAGTAGCACATACTGATTTTACCATGACCATCTTTTTTAATAAAAGCCATGGTGGTCCAGTGATTATGGTGCTTCATTTCTGACCTGCAGGTAGCGGGATCGAATCCCTGTCGTATTTTCGTTGTAGGTGAAAATGCTTGAGGCCCGTGTACTTTGGTTTACATGCATGTTAAAGAACCGAAGTAAAATTTCCGGAGCGCCCCATTACGGAGTCTCGTAATCATATCGTGGTTTTGAGTTGTTAAACCCCATCAATTGATCATTAACAACTAGGTTTTTACTTCTGTTTTTCAGAAAATCTTAATTCAAGAATAACTTAAGTGAACTTTCCTTCTTGATTTTAGCAGGAGCCTATGGTTTATATTACACACACATTCAGCAGAAGCCATCTACGTTCCCGGTAAATAACGGAGAGAATGTATTCTGGGGTGGACTTTTATTTCACGTTGGATGTTAAAAGAGCGATGTCAAACAATTTTTCACTTCTTGTAGCTCTCAAGTAAAACTTGAGGGGTCTCAGCGCTGAAAAAAAGTGTTCTGGTTCAGCTGTGCTCATTCCCAGAATATTTAGAAGATGGTGGATGTTTGGGAAAGATAACTCTGGGCAATTGGCAACTGCTTGCATTGCAGACATGCTCAGCGTTTCTCGCTTCTCTCGCTTCCATTTCGCAGTCCATACTGCTAACTCTCCTTGCAATGCCGAAGTTGAGATAAGGTTCGAGTACACGTCAGCTAACTTCTCTTCAGTGGGAAGAGTGGCAGATTCGAGAATATTTTGTGGCAGAAGCAAAGAAAGCGCCTTCAAGGGGCTTATTGACAACCGCGAAATGGCTCGTTGCTCGTTCAAGCCCAGCAGCAATGGAAGACGAAGCTGAGAGCAAAAAGCTTCGCTTAGAAGAGAATCTTTTCAACGATAAAACATAAAATTTTAACCTAAGTGATGAAGAAGACATGAGCAAAGAGGAACCATTTTACGTTGGTTGCGTATAAGAAGAAGCGGGCAGAGGGCATCCCAGTCGTCTTTCGTCCAACAGCTGAAGGTGCTAGTTTCTGGAAAGTTAACCCCAATCGAGCGTCAGCCGAAGTAGTTTCCGCTGCTAAAGAAAAAGTGCAGTCATTGAGAACGACCAGAGATGGAAGCTTCAGTTTCAGCGTTGCTTCCTTAGCTTCTGCAAAGTGTCTTCTCATGCTTTCGAATGTAGGCGGCCTGGAAGTTAAGCCTTTCATCACAGAGTCGTACTATCGGAACGTTGGGAAAGTAAAGCATGCGCCTCTGTAGTATTCAGGTGAACAACTACCAGAGTACTTGAGATATGCAGGGGTTATATCAGCGTGGCGGCAAATCAAATATTACCGCCAGGAAGATGAAGCAGTAACGTCGCGTCCACTTCACACAGTGATCCCGACTTTTCGAGATGACCGCCCGATTTCAGGAAGAATCTACTTAGGATTCACCAGTCACCCAGTGGAAGAATATCTTGGTCCAGCACTTCGGTGCTATAACTTCCAGTGATTCAGACATATGGTGAAAAGTTGCCTTAACACATGCCGGTGTAAGATCTGCTCAGAAGAACACCACCATAAGGAGTGCATGCAAGTGAGTTCTTCAGCCTGTGTCAACTGTGCAGGTAATCACGCTGCCTCATATTTAGGCTGCCCGCAAAGTAGAGCTGCTGCAAAAATGCGTCGGCATGAGCTTATCCATGGAAGAAAACAGCGCCACGATGAACCCTCTCCAAACCTTGAGATTATTAATCCTGTACGTGATCTACCTCAGTGCACACCGCAACAACAGCCAAGAAACACACCAAGAGAACCGCCAAGAGCACACCCGAGAGGCCACTCACGAGAAGTACATTCAAGTACCCCAACCAACGCGTCGAAGCTGCGAACGCCCACGCGACCTCAGCCGGAAAGTAGCAGAACCGACAGCGCCAGTGTTCGCCCAAGCTACAACATCGAAACATCACATCATTCTCAGCAGGCCTCAGAAACAACCATTCAATGGTGACCGTGTCTCTGCATCAGTCATACAGTTGACTATACCAATGCTTTTTGCAGCACTTAAATCAATCCTGTCTGCTCTACCGGAAGCAAACAACTTGCCAGAAGTAAAAGCCCTGCTGCCTCTGGAAGCACTATTGTGTCAACAATCCTGGTTAAACCTGCAACAAGTAACATATCAATAAGCGCTATAAAATGTCTCCATGCAGTGGCGTAGCTAAGGAGGGAGGGGGTTGGGGGTTCAAATCTCCCCAAAATTTTTAGTCTGACCCCCTACCCCCCACCCCTGCAACTTAGCCAACTTATGTTTTTTTGTCGCTTTGTGCTGACATGATTAAGAAACTAAGCACAGCTACTATCACAATGTGATTCCTCGACGCTTTTACAATGAACAATGGCTGCATACGGAAAAACCTGTCGTAGTGTTTCTAAAGGCTTAGCACTCTGTGATATTTTGGGCAGTAATCTCGGCTGCGAGTGTTTCAAGTTGGCTCGGCGACGGCATTAATGCTTAAGCGGTGGTCATACTTGTACCCACCGGAACAAATCTCACCGGAGTCGATCACTACGATAATTTTCAATAGGCATGGGGTTCGTTTTAATGAAAAAATCCAGACACAGTTCCAAGGTCTGATAGGCCGCGTTCAAGCATATTGCAGTGTGAGTCTTCGTATACGTGTCGTAAGATATACTCAAGCCAGAGAATAACATTGCTATTGAACCTTCGCACGTTCTGCTACCAGATAAACACTCACGCACACACACACACAAACGCACACGCACACAACAGAATATTCGGTTTTTACACCCAACTTGGCTTGTATGCGAGTGTACACTATATAAATAAATAAATAAATAAATAAATAAATAATAAATATATATATATATATATATATATATATATATATATATATATATATATATATATATATATACGCATCTTTATTACGCCCTAACGGCAAAAGCCATATCAAGTGTTGTCTAGTTAGTGACTAAGGTGCAACACAGGCACACGTGCAGGTAAATCACAGCCTTAGAAACGCCTACTAAAATGTTCATCATTTAAGGCTCATAAATAAAACGATGGTGGTCATAAACCTAAAGCATGTAATGAAAATGCAGTGTGGACGGCTGTAGTGAGCACAATCTTTATTGTTCAGCACTGTGGTAAACAGCGCAAGCCTGGAACATAAAACTGAAAAATATACGTCAAATTATACATATCGATTCGCTTCATCTGTTCGTGTCTTTACATCGCTAAAAAGGCACACCAAGCAATTTCTGCAACTATAGACGTGGCGCTCGACGAGGAATCCTTAGAATGGAGAAACATAGGTGGGCATGTTATCTCGCAAAATACGAGCAATATACATAGTAACTATAATATTTTACAATAAATGAAAGAAACTCTGTGCAAGCAATGTCTCACGCAGCAAACATGTGGACACATCACATAGCGGAATACTGTTGATAATCTTTTTCAATTGAAACGAAGATTATCCTGCGCATTGCATGTCATATTATATGCCCCATATTTTACCCAAAGTTTGCGAGAATCACCACATGCAAATTCGGGTAGTTGCACTGCCATTCACACCTTTTGTATCGGCGTCTGGAAGTGGAAGGTGCCACTGAAAAGCAATGAGTAGGCAAAGGGAGATAATGGAATCACTCTGCCATACCGTCAAAGTGATTTTCAGCAATATGTCTCACACAGTTGAAATTGCTTCCTTACAGCTGGACGAAAAGTGGCGCATACTGGTTCAACAAAAACCATTTTTTTACTACCCGCCAGGGTATCCCAGTGGTTATGGTGCTCAATTGCTGACCCGCAGGTAGCGGGATCGAATCCCTGTCGTATTTCCGCTGTAGGCGAAAATATTTGAGGCCCGTGCACTAGTCGGCTAAACTAGTCCATTCAATGGTTAGACGAGATGCCGTTGCTCCAAACGGTCACTGTACGTGTCATTCACTGTATTTAGAGTACTTTTTACAGTACTGCCGCGCCTCCGTGTTCAAGTGGCAAAGGTACTCGGCTGCTGACTCGCAGGTCTCGGGATCGAATCCCGACTGCAGCGGCTGCAATTTCGATGAAGGCGAAAATGCTGTAGGCATGTGTGCTCAGATTTGGGTGCACATTGAAAAACCCCAGGTGGACTTCATTTCCGGGGCCCTCCACTACAGCGTATCTCATAATCATATGGTGGTTTTGGAACGTTAAACCCCACATATCAATCAATCATTCGTACAGCACTTTTACTTACTCTCTTCACAACCATACACATGAGGGGGGGGGGGAATCATGGGACTTGATGTACATGTACACCATCTGTTTAAAGTACCGCCGATAGTGACGTCACAGAAGAAAGCTGATGTCTTCCCCCTCCCTCCTTAGGGTTGTTGTGACCTCCCCCCCCCCCCCCTTGAAAAAAATTCTGGCTACGCTCCTGTCTCCATGTTCCAGTGGAATGCCAACAGTCTTCGAAGGAAGTATGCTGACTTCCGTAAACTCCTTTTGCAATATAACTTTCCAATACTTTGAATCCAAGGGACAGAAATTAATGACGATTTACGTCTCTCCAACTACGTGATATATGAGTCATATCGTCGAAGTGGTCCAAGCAGAGTGCATCTGTGCGTCAGAAAGGACCTACCTTCTCACCAAGTTCACCAAGTGATTCGGACTTCCTGGAATTCATCACTTTTAAAGTATCCTTTGGTGAGCAGTGCATAACAGTGAATAACCTTTACCTACAACCTTCAAGCCGCATATCGGTGGAAGAGCTAAGAAATATCTTCAATATTTCTAATTCATATACACTTGTATGTGGGGACTTCAATGCGCACAACGTAACCTTCGGTAATGATCGATGAGATGCACGTGGGAATGTTGTTGAGTGCGCCGCAGACAAATGCAATTTGACTAGTTTAAATGACGGCTCCCCAACTTTTCTCCGTGGGCATAATTACTCGGGTTGCAGAGATGTTACCATGTGTTCCCAAGATCTAGTGAATGGTGTGGGATGGACAATGGGTGTAGAAACACGTGAGAGAGACCGTTTTCCCATCCTTATAAATCACCCCTACTTACGAAATGACGACATCAGGTGCTACAGCAAAGTGTCGAACTGGAAAGTATTTCAGTTACGCCCCACAAACCAAAATAGTGAACTTACGACAATTGAAAGCTTTAGGGTACTGAATTTTTGCAGGATATTGCGAATAAATGTACTAAAAAAGTTCTGATTCCAAAAGACTATGCTGCAGTCGACGGAGAGTATGAACATCTAAGAGCCATCACACGACGTTCTGAAAGAGCATATTGACGAAGTCGAAGTTTAGAAGCATACAAAAATGCACAGGAAATCCACAGTGTAATGCACAAACGGCTAGAAAATTTAGGTAAACGACGCTGGCGTGATTTTTGTGGCATGATCTCTCCCCACACACCTGTTCCAAGAATTTGGCTTGTAATTCAAGCATTTAGTGGCCCTGTATCACAGAGCTTCCCATTTCGTGCTCTAGCTGTAGCTTTGGACAAACGGGAAGTGGTAGTAGCAGATGAATTTTGTCAACTTATCAGTAGACCCGTCGCATCACAACGAGCTTTATTTGATAATTCTGTCGCGTTAGCCAGCCAGAAAATTAATATTTTCTATTGGGCCCAGCATCATCAACTAGACTCTGTATTTACAATAAGTGAGCTGCAATGCGGTGTAGCATCATGTCGTCAAAAATCGACCTCTGGAGCGAACGGCTTTACGTACAGTATGCTAAAGAACCTTAGGCCAACAGGCACAACGATTATCTTAGATATGTACAATAATCGATGGACGCAAGAAATCGTACCAGAGTCTTGGAAGTTAGCTCGCATCATTCCGATCTTCAAACCGGCTAAGACGCTTTTGAGCCTTAAATCCTTTAGCCGAATTAGTCTGTCAAGTTGTTTAGGTAAGGTAATGAAAGAAAAAAGATTGATGCGCGACTTCAGTGGTGCTGCAATAGAACTGGTGTATTCTTCAACGACTTAACAAGTTTTAGGAAACAGAGATGCACAATGGATGAAATAATGGACATAGTAACGTATGTGTAGCATGAACGCGCCTGCGGTAGTTTGACGGTAGCAGTGTCCTTAGACATCAAAAGGGCATTTGACACAGTCGGTATTACTCATGTTCTGCTGAGTATGTTGGAACTAGGACTGTTCGCCAGGTCTTTGCAGCGGATCTCTAAATTTTTTTCAGGTCGTAAAATCGTTTCAGGTCGTTCACCAGAAACTGCAGCAGCGGCAACTGCAGCAGCGGCACAAAATGCGTCAAACGGCACCACGGCAGATTGACGGGAATTAAGGTGCGCCGACAAAGAACTAAGAATATTAAACCTAAACGCTCAAAGCCTTGTCAACAAAACTGATAAACTTGAATATTTGCTTTTAGAACATAACCCACACATAACAGTTATAACAGAAACATGGTTGCATAATGACATCCCCGATTCTATTGTAGTTCCTGCATCCTATCAAATCATACGCCACGACCGCCCTTCTCGTGGGGGCGGTGTAGCTATTGTCCTAAAAAGTTCCATTCCGCATGTTATCTTACCGGAGATACCAGACCACGAGAGCCTATTTTTGAATGTAAACTCTTGGGGTCATAATTTCACGATATGTGTGGTGTATAGGCCTCCAAATGCTCCGTCTAGCTATTTGCAAGTACTTCACGATGAATTATGTATGTATAAAGACAACTGGCTCATTCTATCTGGTGACTTTAATCTTCCCCAAATTAATTGGCTTAACACGAAATCAGTGTTTGATGCTGTTACTAACCCTCTTCTTGATGTTACGATCATGTGTGACTTAGTTCAGACAGTTCTCGAGTACACAAGAGTTGCCGGAAATGCCCGTTCAATATTAGACCTTGTTTTTGTTAATTCAAGCACACCTGAATATAGTGTCTCTATCAATAGTGGTATCTCTGACCACATGAGTGTCTTGTTGTCTTTTCGTTTAGGGGGCGTTAAGAAACACCGAAAACAAGTCAATAAGGTAGTGAAAAATTATTCTAATGCCGATGATCAATCAATCTCAGACACACTTTGGAATCTTTGTGACAGCCTGCCCAGTTCCGTTGAAACCTTGTGGAATACCCTGAAGTCTACCGTTCACTTTTGCATTGACAGATATATTCCTACCAGGAGTGTCCGTACTAACCAAAACAACCCATGGATATCAAGAGAAATCATTCACCTTCATCGCAGGCTTAAGCGTGCCAAACGGCGCCACTCCCCTCCCAGCAAGTTAACCGCATTGAAAACTCTTCTTGCCTCCAAGCTTTCTGATGCAAAGGCTAAATATTTCTCGCAAACCCTTCCAAGTTTTATAAAAAGCTGTCCAGAAAAGTTCTGGCGTTACTTAGGTGATCGTCCTAAAGACGTCCAACAGATATCAATTAGCGGTTCTGTTACCGGTGACTCGGTCGCTATCGCTAACCATTTTAACCAATATTTTCACTCCGTTTTCTCTCCAATCCAAGATAGTACACCGTACAACATGCCTCTCCCAAATCTGTCCTCAGAATTTATAATCGTTGAGGGTGTTATTAACATGTTACTCAACCTAAAAATTAGATCTTCCGTTGGCCCCGACAACATACCCAATGCCTTCTTGCACCGATACGCTGAGCCGCTAGGGCACATTCTTACTCACCTTTTTAGGTTATCATTTGACTGTACCGAAATTCCTGACGACTGGTGCATGGCCTGTGTCGTACCAATCTCCAAAAAAGGGGACCGCCTCATTGCAAACAATTACCGCCCTATCTCCCTGACTTCTAGCATCTGTAAACTCTTCGAACATGTAGTATCAGATTTTATTGTCTCGTTTTTAGAAGCCAACAATATTCTAACGCCTTGTCAGCACGGGTTCAGAAGACGCTTATCTACGCTTACCCAGTTAGTAACCACTATTCATGAACTTGCGTCTTCACTCGATAAGGCTGAACAAATCGACGTCATTTTTTTTAGATTTCAGTAAAGCATTCGACCGCGTTCCTCACAGTAAACTAATCCTAAAGCTTCAAAAAATTGGCTTACCAATAACACTCATAAAATGGATCCAGTGCTATCTGTCTAACCGCAAGCAGTTTGTTAAAATCAGTAGCTGTTTTTCCGATACTCTCCCTGTAACTTCCAGTGTTCCTCAGGGCAGCGTGCTGGGACCCGTACTCTTTTTAATTTATATCAATGATATTTCTGACGTTATCGACGCATCGTCGATTGGTTTAAAGTTGTTTGCGGACGACTGTGTACTTTTTAAACGAATTTCATCCTCAAGTGACCAAAGTAACCTGCAATGTAACCTTGATGCTGTCTCTGAATGGTGTGAAAAATGGTCCATGGAACTGAACTGTGACAAATCTGTATTGCTCCAAGTAACTAACAAAAAATGCATTCACGTCCTCCTACAGGCTCAATACCCACACGCTGAAACAAGTAGACGAATATAAATATCTAGGAGTTACTATAACAAGCCAACTCACTTGGTCCAGTCACATTAACAAAATTTGCGCATCGGCCTCCAGAAAACTCGGGTTCCTCAGACATAAACTAAAAGCCGCTCCTCCACGTGTTAAATTGCTAGCTTATAATTCCGTTGTCAGGCCGCAACTCGAGTACGCAAGCGCAGCATGGGACCCATTCCTTAAAAAAGACATTCACAAATTAGAAATGGTACAAAGAAAGGCAGTCCGGTTCATCTTTAACAGCTATCATAGCCGAGCTTCTCCATCGCTTCTTATGGAAAACAACAATATAATGACCCTGGAACACAGGAGGCAGGTTGCGCGTCTAAGATTTCTGTTTTTGCTTAATTTCCAACAATTCAATATTAATCCAGGACTTTATATTCAGCCCCGCTTATCTCGTTCAACTCGAAGCACCCATGAGCACAATCTAACTCCAATTTTTGCACGCACTAATCTTTTTAAGCACTCCTTCTTTCCCCGCACAATCGAGCAGTGGAATAGATTGCCTGTTGATGTGTTTTCGGCGCGTGATGTGTCGGATTTTGAAAAGCGTGTACTTTCTGCAATATTTTAAACATTCACTGTGCCGCTATGTTTCTTTATGTACTGCTATCTTTTTTGTTTCTTCACACTTGTTGGACTGTTTTCAGAATTGTATACCAATTTACCATGCGGATTGATGTTTTCTATGTAATTAATCCCTGCCCACCTGCTTGGTCTTCGGACTGCAGTATGCCTTAAATAAAAATAAAAATAAATATTCATTCAGACAAGCGAAGGAAAGAGTGCGGAACACGACGTCAGACATGGAGTGCCACAAGGAAGCGTACTCAGCCCTTTTCTTTCCAACTGTGTTATGGCTGATTTAGCAAAAAGACTGCCTTCTAGGTTGAAATGCTCCTTATATGCAGATGGTGTGTGTATTTGGGTATCTGGAACAGACGTTCGGTTAATTCAAATTGCATTGCAAGACGGCATAAATATTATTGACCACTTTTTAAAAGAAAGAGGAATGGTTATGTCGCACGCAAAGACAGCTGTATTGCATGCCCTTCATTCGTAAGAAGTTAAAAAAAACTTCAATCCTAATTTAGAAGGAGAACCACTGATGACTGTGACACAGCATAGGTTTCTCGGAATAATACTTGATAGGCAGCTATCATGGGCACCTCACATAAACTCGGAAATGAAGTGAATTTGCTTGTGAATATACTCCACAGAATTGCTGGGACATCATGGGACAGATCTGTATCATTTATGCTCGCTGTCCGTAATCCTTTAATACGACAAAAATTGCATATTCTGCAGCAGTCTTATACTCCTGTCACACGGGCACCCGTGAAGACCGTTTAACTCCCTCGTCTTTACGACAACGAAGATGCGGTTGGTGTCACACGGCCACCCTTACGCAAACGAAGGTGAACGGAGCATTTCGCAAAGGACGTTCAACGATCTCCCTTCGCAGCGAAACGAGGTACTCTCGTCCTCAGCAGTCTAGAGGTCAGAGAAAATTTTCGAGCACTAAGTGGCCGCAGTGAAAGAATAATACATTTTAGCAATATTAAACGTTCTTTCGTTGCAGCACTCATTCACAACGCGTGTTTGTTTACAATATTTACGCCCGCCAGAGTTCACTTACTCTCAACACCGATGCCCTACACACCGTGCCTCGCGAGTCGGGCCGGCCGGCGCCAGCCGATCAACGTCATTACCAACGCAATATCGCACCACTTCCTCACGTCGTCCGCTGTGTCACTCATGGCTGAAGAACACAAAATGTGCGCTCACGAGGCAAGGAAGCATAAGAACTTTCGTACCGGGCATGTACACAGGCAACTAAACAACTAAAAGCACAATGTGGCCAGCGTCACTAGCAGCATCGCTACATTTAGCAAATGCGTTTTTATTTGAAATTATTTTTAATGGTTTGTTAGTCGCACACCTACTTTATAGTGCTTTTTTGTAAAAACCGCATAATGAGGATTCACAAAAATCAATGGGGATCAAATTAGAATACTTTTCCGAAAATCAAACAGCGCCAGCTGAGCCCCCTCTCGGCAACTGTTACAACCTTGTCATTGCCGTGTGACACTGCCACAACTCCTTCTCTGTCAAACCCCCTAGGGGAGATTTACGTTGACGGTGTTCAACGGAGTTTGGTGGTGGCCGTGTGACAGGGGTATAACACGGCCTTTCCCGCACTTCGGAGATGCGACTTCAAAGACTATAGTTAGCTAGGGGATTGCGTGTCTGCCTAGGGGTTCCACGAGCGACTTTCAGCAGCCTTGTCATAACAGAGACTCGAAACCACCCTTTCCTGTCACGAGAACAATCGAAACATGCCGCCATGTTTTTCGCTTACAGACGCAACACAAAGACGACCCATTGGCACTGGAGTTTTTTCGAAGGGATAAAAGCAATGCTCATGAAGAAATACACAGTAATCTATATATATTCCCAAGAAAGAAATTTTGGAGCTCTCAAGAGGACTATCCTCCATGACTGCTTGCAATACCCAGCATCGAATTCTCAGTAGATGGCGTTATCAGAAAATAAGACATGTTCATCCAAGCTGCTCAACAACTAGCGCTTTATCAGATACACGTGTGATATCCAGGATACATACACGTTTACACAGATGGCTTAAGTATTACGTCTTCAACATCAGCATTTAATATACCACTGCTCAATATTCAGGAATCATTTAAATTATGTCGCACGACGTCATCTACTACAGCTGAGCTTTTCGCTATTCTGTATGCTATAAAGTTTATAAACTCGGCAGCAGACGCGAAAAAAATGGGTACCTCTCAGTGATTCACAGGCCGCATTAAGATCACTCTCCTGTACAAACATGGCAGTAATTAGTAATAGTATGACATATAAAACGCTGAAACAGCTCGCCTAAGCAAGTAAGGCGCAACATGAGATTATATTCCGTTGGATACCGGGCCTTTGCAACATTCCTGGAAACGCAGCTGCTGATGAAGTGGCACGACAAGCACATCGTAAAGATGTTGCTGTTTGTTTACCAATTTCGAAAAATGAATCGCGTTGTATTATAAAGGCTACAACTTTCAGAATGGCCAAAACTGCTTGGTTGGACCAAAGTACAAAGAGCTGTGATTTATATCACATTGGTCTATTCATAGTATTTGAAATTACGCTAGCATTAGTTAGAAGTATGGAAAACTCTTATTCACTGGTTGAGGCTAGGCACCGCATACGCAAAACATTTTTTTTGCACAGAATTGGCAGAGCTGAAACTCCTGAATGCAAATATGTATTTATAGATGAAGACGTATGTCACCTACTCATAGACTGTCCACATCATGACACGTCGAGACGCCGTCTAAAATCGGAACTGTTGGCATTAGACTGCAGACTATTTAGCATGAAGAAACTTCTGGGCCCGTGGCCAACTGGAGTTTTACAGACGCGCGCATTAAAAGTGTTAACACGTTTCTTACAAGACAGCGTAATTACAGAAAACTACTAAAAATACTGAAGTTTCATTTGTATAACAAATGTACTTATTATGTGCAGTATCACGTGACACCCATCATATGCGTGTACTGAAATGAATGACGTGTCGACTGCTTTGTACACACGAGCGAATACATCTTCATAAGGACCAGACGTTTGCTCTGCGGTTTTGTACTGGTTGGATCGAATATTAACGAGGTACATTATCAGAGACTTCGTTCGTAGACTTTTGAACATTTCCTTATCATTGCGTTGTGATATGTGCGTATGTGTTTTGGCACATGTGTGCTCGAGTGTTCTATTTTTCATGTTTGTTTTGTATGTTTTCCTTTAGGATACATGTTCAACTATCACTCAAGGGCGAAGTATACCCGGTGCCATACTTGTGCACCAACATCTCCTTATATATCATATCAATAAAAAAAGTGCTCATTTAACTCATCTTATGAATAGTTCGAAAAAGGCCAGTAATACTGGAAGCCTAAAGTGCTCTTCAGCACTAGCCACAGGCACGTATTCTACGATGAAGCTGCCTACCTGTGACAAGCGGCATCCTCATTTTCGTCAGTTGCCAAATGTACACTGGGAGCATGGTCGCCTTTTGGGATATAATCATCAAGCGTTATATCGCATGACGTTTCGGCGCGACCACCGAGTCTCTAGAAGGGCGCTGATCGACCCAGGACACGAACTACCAAGCAATACTTGTAGACAGTGTATTTAAAGGGGGTGACTTCGTATTGCTAGGAAGCAACGCGCTCAGTAAAGTTCGGGCAGTGACCCTGAATGAGAGAAATGAGAACTTCACCGACGATACATGTATACACTGGTAAAGTTCTACCTTAAACACTAGCGCGCGTTTCTCGCCTGGCGGAAAGATTTGCGGGTATACATTTCTTCCGCTTCCCTTCAAGTGTCGATAAGGTCTCACTCGCCCAGTATTTCACTCGGTGCGTGATATGTCTCACGTTTGTGATTGTACCCATACAAAAGGCTGGTAGTTTCTGTCGCGGTGTAATGAAATACCCCAAACGTGAATGAACGCGGATGAGTTGATGGCAGCAATGAAATTCCAGCGACTCGCATCAGAATGCCCGAAACAGACAACCAACAGGCATGAATGGTGCACAGTATAGAGCGCTTAAGTAAACTTGTGTTGAATGTGCTGGCAGTTCTCGTCGGAGTTCACGCGTTCTGAGAAATGAATTATGGTACACTATACTATGAACAACTGCGGAGTTCATTTCTCTATCACTGGTGAACTTATCACTGAAAATTTTGCGTGGTTTCAGGATGTTCCTGTTCACGCAGGTGTAAGTGCTGGAAACGTGAATGCACGTATGCTGCGCGGTGAAATATTCTGTACAGTTCTGAATCTGTTGACGCAAAGAGAAAAGTCGGCTGCACGCTTGCAAACAACGGAAGACACCTTGCCACAACGCTATCGTTTCAGGGAGCCGAGTGACGAAAGCTACAAAAGAAAACGAAATCATTCCGCATTTTTTGCGCGTATTCAAGTGTTTTAAAGCACGCAGCGACAATGCTAGTTTTATGTGAGTAGGTATAGTTCGGTCGCATGTGCACTTTTGATTGAGACCAAGTGAACATTTCTCATCAATGATTACCTTGCCCTCGCAGATTGCACAATAAAACCTCTACGATTGGAGTACTTAATTGCTATCAAATCAAAGTGCAACTGAAAGTCTGCCCAAAAAATAATGTGTGCAAACTCGTGTTGCCAACGTGCAGCATATCTTACAAAAATTACTTATTACGTGCCGCAATCATTCTTGGATGCTAGCAGTAAAGTAAAAACAAAAATGTTGACTAAAAGCTACCACTGCGTCAGGGATCCTTGACATGCAGAGATTAACATAAAAATCAATCCATAGGCATGAAGTCACAGACATTGGCAGTAAGAAATTCACTCAGCAAAGTAAGCAACACCAAAATGTAATTATGAATGTACAAAAACATGCTGCGTACACCTCTCCGTCCTTGTTGTAAGCAGAACCCTCCTTGACCTGCGAAACGCACTTCGCCCCGACAAGAACTACGCCATCTACGCTGAACAGAGATCAGTGAATAACGATGTCTTCTCCGATGGGGCGCGTCATCGCAACAATGCGTTTTCGAAGACTACTCCATTAAATGGTGCGACGAGAGGCCATTGCTCCAAATGGTTGATTGATTGATTGATTTGTGGGGTTTAACGTCCCAAAACCACCATATGATTATGAGAGACGCCGTAGTGGAGGGCTCCGGAAATTTTGACCACCTGGGGTTCTTTAACGTGCACCCAAATCTGAGTACACGGGCCTACAACATTTCCGCCTCCATCGGAAATGCAGCCGCCACAGCCGGGATTCGATCCCGCGACCTGTGGGTCAGCAGCCGAGTACCTTAGCCACTAGACCACCGTGGCGGGGCGTTGCTCCAAATGGTCACTGTACTTGTAGTTCACTGTATTTAGAGTACTTCTTACAGTACTGCCCCGCCTCCGTGGTCTAGGGCGAAGGTACTCGTCTGTTGACTCGCAGGTCTCGGGATCGATTGATTGATATGTGGGGTTTAACGTCCCAAAACCACTATATGATTATGAGAGACGCCGTAGTGGAGGGCTCCGGAAATTTAGACCACCTGGGGTTCTTTAACGTGCACCCAAATCTGAGAACACGGGCCTACAACATTTCCGCCTCCATCGGAAATGCAGCCGCCGCAGCCGGGATTCGAACCCGCGCCCTGCGTGTCAGCAGCCGAGTGCCTTAGTCACTAGACCACCGCGGCGGGGCAGGTCTTGGGATCGAATCCCGGCTGCAGCGGCTGCATTTTCGATGCAAGCAAAAATGCTGTAGGCCCATGTGCTCAGATTTGGGTGTACGTTGAAGAACCTGAGGTGGCCTACATTTTCGAAGCCCTCCACTACAGCGTCTCTCATAACCATATATGGTGTTTTTGAGACGTTAAACCCCACATATCAATAATTCGTACAGCACTTTTACTGACTCTCTTCACAACCATACACATGGGTAGAGGTGGAATCTCAGGACTTGATATACATGTACACAATCTGTTTAAACTACCACCGATAGTGACGTCACAGAACAAAGCTGATGCCAGTCCCCTCCCCCTGGCGGGTCAGTGTGACCCCCCTCCCTCCGAGAATTTCTGGCTACGCCCCTGCTAAAGAATAAAATGATTGTTTCGCGTATTAGTAAAGCGCAACTTCAAATCGTAGAAACCGTGACAGGACTCTTGGTAAGCAAGAAAACACGTGAAAAGAAAGTGCGGGTGAAGACGCCACCATGAGATTCCCGCTTCATACACCATGACGTAGTAAATTTCGAAGGCCTCTACTGGGTTCTACATAGCTTCTACTCGATAAAAATAAAGTATATTTTCATCTGTGGGTGCCACAGACCTAGTATACGAAGTTTCGGGAAATTTCATCGAGCCAATGTCGCTAAATTACGAAAAAATGCGCTTTGAAGTTTGATGCGTCACGCGTGAAGATTTCGGCGCGAATTTTAGAAATGAAACATCAACCTTAATTTTCTCCACCAGTAATGAACTTAAAACAGTGAAACCTATGACATTAGGAGTTTTCAGAGGGCAGTTCATCAGTCTAAACCAAGTCATTATTTTTTAGTGCCCTTTTAACGTTAGCCTTGAAATAGAGCTCCGGGCAGGGTTTTGACGAAGACGATGATATAGCATTTCCACATGTCGAGGAATTTTTTATGAGAGTATTGTTTGGAGATAAGGACTGATTGAGTGAAAGAAGGTATAATGATGCGTCGGAATGTTCCAGAGTTTCTTATTTTCTATCAAGCGCAGGTTTTTCAGCCATCAGATTTGGTGAGATAAGTTCGTTTGTAATTATGGTGCAGGGGTGCAACAGCTGCGCCAATTCGATACAATTCTTCATTGTTTCGCCGAGCTGCGCCAAAACCACGAAATTTGTTGAAATCGTGCCACGCTGTGCCAAAATGCCCGAGCAGCCTCAGGTGTGCTAATTTGTGGGAGAAATGGAGACCACATTGGCCACTTGCAGTTTGCATATTCAATCCAAGCGTGCGAACTCTAACCCTAAAACACGGTGTAAGATATATACTAGTTAGGCGAGGGCACTTGCGAAACACCTAACAGATAAAGTACCAATGCCGAGCGTGCATCGGTCCACTGCCCGCAGCGGATACCTATCGGCGAAACGCCGTAACTTCAAGATGAAAATGCGTGGCCGTAGCCACCAACCTTTCGCGGGAGTTGTGAATTTCCTTCTCAGCAAACGCGGCAATGGCATCCTAGGAGGTAAAGTTTAAAACATATGCCTCGTTTTCCCGCACGCAAACAAGCTCGACGTACTGCGAACGATGGCGTTGCCAGCCACTACGTTCGTTCGCACAGCAACAGCGTATAGGACATTTTTTTTTTCGATCTTGCGTTGTCCCACCGATAGATATTCGGTGCTTTCGCCGCGCCAATGGGCGCATGCCATTGTTACTTTATGTCATGGAACACACCTTGCAAGCGAGCGGAGAAGTTGTGCCCTAAACCCATCTGCCACCGTGACAAAAAAAAAAGAAGGGGAGAGAGGGGGGGTTGCTGTTCGATTTTTTTTGCATTGTTCTAACCCACGCAGAAGGCGGTTTAGCCCCGTCACGGTGGTCTAGTGGCTAAGGTACTCGGCTGCTGACCCGCAGGTCGCGGGATGAAATCCCGGCTGTGGTGGCTGCATTTCCGATGGAGGCGGAAATGGTGTAGGCCCGTGTACTCAGATTTGGGTGCACGTTAAAGAACCCCAGGTGGTCGAAATTTCCGGAGTCCTCCACTACGGCGTCTCTCATAATCATATGGTGGTTTCGGGACGTTAAACCCCACAAGTCAAGTCAGAAGGCGGTTTAAGCTACCTTCGCTACCGTACGCCATTTCCCTGTGGATAAGCGCGTTATGATTCGGAAGGGGCTGTTAGCGCTAGTCACGGGACACGGCACATTTTGTTCAATTATTGATACATGTATGCGGTGCATAGTTGAGAGTGCTAGTGTGATCACTAACGTCTGAGAAAAGTTACTGGCAAATATTTTGAGCATTAAATGACATTTTTGCTGCCCTAAAATTGTTCTCCAGTAATATTCTTTTCGCCACCCCTACTCCTCGGTTTTACGATTTTCCCTAATTTCACGGTCGCCAGCTTGGCGGAGCCACAAATTAATTCGCAGTCTGTGAAATGACGTGAGGGGTGCGACAATTTATAAGGCGGACTTTATCATTGTTTGCTTTGTGGGGCGGCTTAAAACACTACTTTTTTGTTGAAAAAGCGGTGCTCATGTTCACTCTGCATGATTTGGGTGAGGTGGAATGACTGATACATATCGTTTTTTTTCTCTAAATTCAAGCCTTCTATTGAAGCCTTCTAGCCCAAACTTGGTCTTTCATGATAAAAAATGGATGTCCTTTTTCTGTAGCCTCCTCCAAACTCGGGTTTTAGTGCTCCAAAACTAACATTATGCTGCTTCAAAAATTGCTCCAAATTCTATTTTGGCTGCTGCACCGCTCATGGTGTTGAAGACCTTTGCGTGCGGCTTCATCTGCTTTTTCATTGGCCAGAATGCCACAATGAGCCATTATCCACTGAAATGTGATATAGTTCCCTGCGGTAATAACCATGTGGTGTAGGCACGCCATGTAGAATGAAGCGGGGTGAGAATTCGTTTTTTTTTGTAGGAGGTTCAACAATATATGTAGTGCTCCCTTGGAGTCGGGGAAAATTACCCATCAGCCCGGCCTTTGGCGCAAGATGTAAAGGAAAGCTTACGGTACCGCTTTGGTCAGTCAGCGAGTCCGTACTGCAATAATTGTGGCTCCATCTAAGCTGTGGAACACATCCTGTTTGAGAGTAGAGCATATGCTGATGAGCGTGCGCTCTATGAACATTGCATGAATTCGAAAACCAACAGAAATTTCTCCCTTAACTGTGCATTGGGACTTTTAGGCTGCCCCACGCTACTCTACAGAGGCGTGCTATGAAGCTTTTGTTCGCGTGCATGGACAACACCGCCAGCTAGACAAACTCTAGCTGTAGCTTGAGAACGCGGAAAAACTATTAACGTACATCTTGATGAAATGGTAAAAGATGTGACCTTCTTTATTTTTTTATTCGATTTTTTACCTTAACATCCTGACTTTTTTTCTCTCTCTCTATCTCTACTTTCCATCCCCTTCCCCACGCAGAGTATAGCAAGTCAGTGATTTGCATATGCTGACTAAATTGTCTGTTTTTAAGATTTCTCGCTCTATCTCAGCTCTGGGCCATACAGCCAGCCGAGGAGGTGACAACCAGACACGGCCTGAACGCCATGCCTCCGTCAAAGCGATATAAACTATCACGATACAAATTCGGTCTATATGTCTGTACATTTGTCTGTTTGTCCACTTTTAACGGTGCCCTAAAAGGCATCGGAGTGACCGGCCGATACCCTAAACGGCTGACCCCATCCGCAGCGCCCACCATTATTGCTCAAGATTCAGCGTTCGTACTTGTGCGGTTGTCAAATAAAAAGCTATTGTGCATATCTGAGGCACGATAACAACATGTCAATATTCTGTATGTGTGTCCTTTATTAGAAAAGGCATACATAAGTAATTCTAAGGACCATAGTGTTCACGCGTCGCTCACCATGCAACGCTTGCACGAAAAGGTAAGTGTTTCAACGCTTTGATCTGACGACACGGTGGTGGCACCTACTCGTCGCCCCCGAGATAGACGCGCATTCCACGCGCTTCGTTTTCCAAGATCACTGTCAGATGGCGCTCATGTCTCACGTTTGACGTGACTTGATGCGCTCGTTCACCTCCGCTGCACGCTCGAGGCACTCTAACGCAGCGCCTCTGGAATATCATTCACCGATTTTCTTGCGCAGAACATCAAATAAACGTTTTGTTCACTCTCTCCAGGCGCAAGACTATCGTCTTTCGACGACATTTGAAGTGTAACATGCAGACATGGGGCGAATTTTTTTCTCATGAGTAGCGAGATGACGCCAACGTTTCGCGCGCCAAGCGCGCGCTAAAGGTCGCTGCCTCTAAAAAGTCTGACCACACGTACCCGTTGCAGAGCGTCAGCGCGCGGCTTTGTGGCGCGCGCCGCCGCGCCGCGCCCTCCCCTTATGGAGAGAAGGGTGGGTGGCTACGCAAATCTGCACGCCCTTTCGCTCCATGGAGAGAGAGTGCGGTGCGGCGTCAAAGTGCCTCGCGCTTATGCGCTGCAACGGGTACGTACGGTCAGGCCTTAACGTTTGATGAGCTCTGCCTTCTCGGAGCGTGGTCTCTCCTGCACTTAGAAGTGTGGTAGGTTAAGCTAGTTGGTATGACATGACGATAGTTATAGCGCGAGAACAGAACGACGACAAAGGGACGCTCGTGTACTTCTTGTCCCTTTGTCGTCGTTCTGTTCTCGCGCTATAATTATCGTCTCTCCTGCACGTGTGCTTATCAGACCCGTAATTCGGGAGAGCACGAAGGTCACTTCACTCGCTGCCACGTTTAAAAAAGGAGCGCTCTGTTCACACACGAATTGTGATTGGTGTTCGCACTTCCCATCTGTATACTTGTGCGTTCATTTTGCGCGTTTTTCTTTGTGTTTGAACAGCGCATTTTAAGTGTCGAGATGTGACAGTTGTTAGTTCGCACACGTCCTGCGTATACTCATTTCGTGCTTGCTTTCTGCTTGAGGTGCATGCTGCAGGTTTCGATCCGCTTGGTGTTTCTTCGCGTGACTTTGCAATTTGTTGCCATAGCACTCATTCATTTGCCTTTTTGGCGTAACAATGCACAATAAACGCCCAACTACCTCTCTGAAGACACGTTTCACTTTAGTCTCTTGCCGAATTCTAAAAAAATGGATCAGCCATTCTTTTTTTTGGAGTGGAGCCTTCTACTAGTCGATGAACAACGTATAATCATTTCCAAATAGACTTAGCACTTGTTGTAAAAGGGAGGTGTATGTGGGCAAGTTAAAACCCACAGAAAAGAGTAAAAGGACTTCCTTTCACAGAGTGTGTATAAGCGTGTATCGCGAAGTGGCTAATAAAGTAGGCGTTTGCGCCGTCGTCACTTAGCGAAGGTGCACGCGAGTTCGCAGGGCTTCCGGTCTTCATTAAGCGGGGGATGCCACCGAACTTGGTGAAGTAAATGCAGGCCACCAGCAGAAAAAAGACGGATTGCGCATCTTTCACCACTTCCTACCGTGGTGTCGCGGAGGGGCCAGGCGCACTAGTATTTATCGTTCACATGCTGCTGTAGCTTGTGTGTGTGCAGTTATACTTTTTTGTAGTGGCGGGATCTATCTTTCGCAAAGACAGACAGAGTAGCTACAGGAAACGAGGAAAGTTGTGGCGCTGCATAGCGGTTACTTCACGCCTATCTGGTAGGTAGAAGTGAAGGCATAAGGTTTCCCATTTGCCCAGCAAGGATTGGCGTGAAGAGGGTGGGTGGGTGTTGGGCGCCGAATGAACTGTGAAAGTGAGGGAAGCGTAGGAAATCAATCAATCACTGCTGTGGTCGGCATCTAGCAGTACTGATCCACGTGGTTCATTCCTTAAATGTGTGTATTTCTCTACGACTAAACCCAGCTGGTAAGTAAGGCTAAAAAGAGAGAGAGAGAGAGAAAAAGAACACTTTCTCTTCAAAACTCATGTCTGGGTTCGAGACACAGAAGAGCTACGTGACACGAAGGGCAAAAAGCTAAAAAAAACCATGGAATAAGTTCGCTGGGAAGAGGGAGGTCTCCCTTGATGCCTCTAAATGAACAGAATGGTTGTAGATTGAGCTATAGTTGTTACATTTTGAAACTGATTAGAAGGAGTGCTGAACCACACGTCAAGAAAACGTTTTCTTGTGCATTGTTTGGGGCTCTTTCTAATGTAAGCCCTATAGGTGTACCGACTTCTATTAATGAAAAATCATGAATTGGAACAGGGTGCCTATGCGCGCTGGCTAAAAGTTTGACCGCACCATTTTCTCTTGAACAGCCATCAGTGTATCAAGTAAATGGTCAAGAAATTGAGAGAAAAAAGGTAGAAAAAAATGTGTAGATGTTTCTCCTGATAAATTGCTATAACGTTACACAGCAGAGCATTACGTGAGTGTACGGTAACCGCAATTTTTCTCTTGTGAACAGGTCTGCAGTATGCATGCCTTTTTTTTTAGTAGGAAGAGAGGAGGAAGGCACTAGTTGCAAACCACAACTATTTGAGTAAAGGTGCCTAGTTTCAGTAAATATTTTAAGTAAAAAGTGGCAAAATGAAATTTTTAGCGCATTTTTTTGCATCTTGTATGGTTGGTACTTATTATACTTTATTAAAAATATGACATGTTATTTATTCAGAGCTAGAAATTAACAAATTCGGAATTCACGAATATTGGCATCCCGTAGCTTCTGCAGGTCGGCACTGCCATCGAAGCGTACCAATGATTATATCGACGCCGACAAAAATATCTTTTTCCAATAACGAGTCTTTCTCCTAACGCTGTCACTGAAATTTACCCTCGCCGTAGTATATCGGTGGCGCAGCCGCGACATTCCCATCTTAGGGCGCATACCGAGATCCGAATGTTACGTGTGGTGTCACTTGACTTCCAGTTTGCAGGCCTGTTTGCGACATATATAGTAAAATGATTCACTGAGCTTTCGGTGGCTAGATCAACGATAGTCGGGTAAGACTTTAAAAGTATCCGGCGTTTCCTCCTTCAAGGCGTGTATGCAAAAACCAGCCACTATGAGTGCGCACTCCAGATTGATGCCATAAGTTGGACGGCTGGTGACCCTGCTTTCTGGGAACATTCCCAAGTGCATGAGTGGGACTCTTTCATTAGTCAAGGATGCGATCGGCTGTTGCGTTTCGGTAATCTGGAATGGGGCCTCTCCGGACTTTATGGTATATGATAAAGTGACTGTAGAATCAACTTGCAGCTCTCATGGCGTTACGGTTGTCGTGCCGCGATTCCACGAATAAACCATAGAGACTATACTTCGGTTAATCATGCACGTGTGTGGGCGCATTATAGGTCGGCAAACAGCTCACCTAAACTCACTCATGAAATAGATTTTGCCATTTTCGGCTGACTCATATTCCAATTCACCTACAGTTTTCTCAAGCGGACTCACCCGGACTCATACTTACCATATTTTTACTCACGCGAACTCACTCAGGTTCATATTCAAGGTTCGATTCGAGTCGACTCATGAGTCAGTTTGAACATATTTAGCTTTTTATACCAAGGTGTCAACGCTCTTCAGTTGTAACATCTCGCACAATCGGTGTTCTAGTAAACACCTTTGGGTCTGACATCTTTAAATACGAGTTGTTGAAGGTTACGATCCGGTGACAACATATTAATTGAAAGAAATGATTACAAGATATTTTTATTAAGAATTTCTTATAAAAGAGAACAAGGGGGGGGGGGAGTGCGTTGAAGCGTTGAACTATGTGTGAGTAGACGCGAGTGTACTAACGCGATTGGGAATAAGGCTAATAGTATTGCTGAAGTTCAGTATAAAGTTACGGCCACCAGTGTCCGAGCAGAAATGTTTGCGAATGTTTCGCTCGGTAAAAGTTTAATGCCTTATCATATGAAATGTGCACGCAAAACATTCCTTCCGTTGTGAATGAAGTGACTATTTCGAATGAAATGCTTCCGTTTCCTTCATATAATTTGGAACCTTAAATACCACATATCAATCATTATGCATATAATTTCGCGCTAACTGAGGCTTTCTCCGTTAGTGTAGGCGACATTGGCATAATATAATGCCATCAACAGTTTTGATAGCCGTCACAAGTATATTATAGATGGTGGACATTGTTATTCGTCATATAAGTATTGCTGTTCAAGTATGTCTATATCCCTGGACGATTTGCCCTCGGATGCTTCCATACTTCAAGCTCATGAGCATGGCCGTTTTAACTCCATTCACTATTTCTGAAGCGGCTGTGTTTCTAATAATAATTACGACAATCGTTGCAGTGCAATGTTTCAAAATCATTGTATGCTAATGAGTGACGTCGTAGTGAAGGGCTCCGGAAATTTCGACAAACTGGGGTTCTTTAACGTGCACCTAAATGTGCTTGCACGGGCCTCAAGAATGTTCGCCTTAAACGAAAATGCGGCTTCCGCAGCCGGGTTTCGATCCCGCGAACTTTGGGTCAGCAGCCGAGCGTCAAAACCACTAAACCACCGCTTCGGGTGGCCGTGTTCCTAGTCACGTAGCCCCTTTAAACGCCGTATGGGAGCCCTTGCAGAACAACTTATCGACACAAGTGTGCTGCAACACCGGGATCGGACTGAGCAAGCACGCGTCGGGGTATTCTGTGGCTGGAAAAAATAACATTGCCTAGTCTGCCATAATTGCGCATGATTTTGCATGCGCACAGCGGCCGATTGCAGCATTATGCTTCTCCGGCTTTTTTTGTTTTTGTTTACACCCTTTAATTTGAGGTGAAAAAAAGAAATGTAAAGCGGTGTATACTCCATGATCAACGAGACTTCTTGAATTAGTAGTTCGAGCCCGATGCTCGAACATCCATACGCCCCAGGCGAATAAATCATCAGGCCGAACAGAACGTTTTGAATAACAACCGGCGCGCAAGCACTAACGTTCTAGCGACTGACGCGCTTTCTAAACGATGATAGTTTTCTCTATAATTTATTTTGGGAAGTCGAGGGCATTGAGATGCTTGGCGCGTTACGCTCATGGAATGTCGCTGACTCACCGTTTTGCCATTCGCATTGAGAATGACAATTTACACCTGTTAAGGTTTTCAGCGATTTTCTCTTGTTTTCGCCCGAAAGAGCGTTCGCACGACTATTACTCTGCAGGCTTGCGGCGCCTGTACATGCATTTCTGAGTACGACTGCGGCCTACTGTGTATTAATGGCATGCTCACTATAACTCTAGAGGCACGTCCTATCAGTATATCGTGAAACTCGTGCACTTCAATGTGTACGCGTCGGGGCCAGTGCTCTGGTGCCAGTGCACCGGTAAGACGCAAACACCGATCTTAACCACATCATCGGCAAGGCGCGAAAGATTGCTTGAATAATCGGGTATCATGAACGTCGGCACGAGTTTGTATTATGTCAGAGGGATCACGTAGGATCGGCGCGCATGCACGCTCGGCTGCAGAAGCAGTCAGCGCTGTGCGGTGACCTCTGGCCCCTGGGACTACTTGTTGCTTTCATAGAAGCTGTATAGTGGCCGAACTAGCGGTAGAGCTGGGTGCGGTTCAAGTAAGCATGCCAGTGAGCGCACGTCGAACGTGTATTTCGGGCCTTGGTGTTTGTTGACGAAGCCGTTTGCGATGAAGGGAGTCGGCTGGGGCTCCGTGATCTCTGAGTTGTGTCTTATGCGGCAAGGTGCTTCTCCCGGAGACCATTGACGTCAGAGGACTGTGCGGAGCCGACCGGAGCCCTGAATGATGTGCTTTTAAACAAGACCCCAGAGAAAGGGCCCCAATTTATGGCATCGCCACCCTTCCGCTGGATGCTATCTATAGCACCGATGGGCGCCGGCCGCTGTCCGGCCTTGGTTCCGCTGCTTCGATCGCCACTGTTCCGCGCTCCGCGGCTTTGCACATGTGCCGTGGAAACGAGATCACCTCGGCAACCTCTCCTGCTCACGAGCGACGCTTTCAGCATTACTCTGAAGCAGTGAAACGAAGCCGCAGGCACGTCTTCGAAATGGTCCGAGCTTCCTTCTTCGAGCTTACTTTGTTAGTGCATGAGAATTCAGTCAACAAGGAGAGGAACCAATGCCATTGGTGGCCTTTGTTAAGCACAGCAATACGAAACCAACAGTTATAGAGGTCAATAAAAACATAGGGTATTCTATGGTTTTAATTGAAGTATAAAGTTGATAAATTGACTTATAACTTATAGGCTCTCCCCCTCCCCCAGAAAAAAAACATATCCTCTCAAGTTTTGTATAATCGTCCACTTGCCTTAATCGACTGACGTGGAGCTTTGGTAGAGTACCTATAGAGCTAGCCAGACTTAAGTGTTTCCTCAAGGACGGCCCGTGTCCGAGCATGGTGACTATATTTTACGACGAAACAATCTTCCGCCTAACAGCGTCATAAAGGTTCAACATTGAGGAACACACAGTGTCGACCAATTGCATTTTGAGGCATCAGCATTCTCCATAGACGTTTAAGGATGACGTTGTCCTTACAGTTTAATGCTGAACATGGCGGGCCGTCTTCATTCAGGTTCATTTTGAATTATGGACCTCAGTGGCTGTGCAAGTTTCATGGCTACACCAGATAATTGTCCTGAACATCACCCGCTACCCGCAGCTATAATGTTCTATAAGACAATGGTTTTAGTCCTGTATATATAAAGGTTTGTATGTACTCTCAAGTTAATTTATTTAGTGTTTTGCTTGGTCTACTGTAGCTTTGTCCTTTAAAATGCAGACCAATTTAACGTCACCTTCATCAATCTCATGCACCTGTGAGGTTCCATATAGCGTCTGTATACATCTTGACCAGCTATATGATGTGCCACAGATTCACACACTGTTTCTATGCAACACGCCAATTTGTTCTGAGGCGTTGTCACAGAAATCAGTGGTTCATGGAGGTCGCTACATTTGTAACATGTGAGTCGCTCTGCACAAAATATTTCATTATTATTTATAGTATCTGGCGTTGTAAGCCCAAAAGGCACGATATCATTATGAGACACACCGTGGTTGAAGGCTCCGGAAATTGAGACCATCTGGTGTCCTTTAAGGTGCACTTACGCATAGTACATGGGCCTAAGACTTTTTAACAAGACGAAAGCTTCAGATACCCCATTAAGCATGAAATTGACCGTCGAGGGGCCAACACGAGTGATGCGGAAAAATTATCTCGTGATAACGTCACAATGCGACGTGATTGTGAAATTATGACGTTGTGCGATGTCATCCCGTGACATCGTCGCGCCAAACGTGGTCTGATCAAGGAGGCAGTGCAAAATCAGGTAAGGCCAGAAAGCTTGCAATGCATCCGATCCTTGAGGCGATGCAAAGCCACGTTAAGGGCAGAAAAGCTTTCGGAGAGGGTGCGGAAAAGAATTATTGCAACGATTGCACAGAAAAACTAGCAGATGGCTTTCGCCTTCTAGTAGTGTTCGGCGGATACACAAGGAACCCTGTGAGTTTTTTTCTTCGAATGCATGGCGCGGACATTTTTGCACAATAGCGAAAGCCCGTTACACTGCGACGCCTGTATACACGTCTGAAAATCGGCGTCATGCTTTTACTAGCAGTGATAGGCACGCCGTCCTCCGGTGACACTTCACGGGTCTGCCCACAGCCGCTTCTCAAAAGAGATTACGTCTCTTGAGAAGATGTGGCTCTCTGGCTTTGAGATAATAGGTCACCTTGGCCGACGTTGTTATCTCTTGTAGCACTTTAAGCCCAGGGAATGAAAAAGAAACAGATACCATATCCTGATCGAGCCTACATCAGGAAACAAACATATTGTGGGACATGAAGTGAGGGAATGTGGGAGCATCGTGCGTGTGATTGAGCAGCTACATATCCGTTGCTTTGCCATTCACAGTTGTGTTCACAACCCTATAGTTGATATCATACGAAAATATTGCGAGTCAAGAAACAATGTCAGGGGGGAACGAAATTTTTCAATCAATTGATGTCTAAACAAGTAAGCTATTCGATTGTCTGTTCTAAATACTATATATGTAAACCCTAAAACATGGGAGAGGCGTTTGCCCTGCAGTGGGCGTAGTCAGGTTGATGATTATGATGATGATAATGATGATATAGGCAAGCAAACATTCTATTTAGGGACACCAAGTTATGGCGCAGCAAATGTTCAGTGATTTTCTCGTTTGATTACTTTCTTGTTATGGTTTCCTCGAGTAACTCGCTTATGTACAATGCAACACTCCCTACATTCTCATGTCGCTGGTTTTCGGTTAATAACTTGAAGTTCTTGACAAATTGAACAAATCTTTCAACATAGCTAAGCGTTATAACTTATGTAACGACGAGAGAGAGTGAAAAGTAACTTTTCATTTGATAGCCGTTTGACAGAGGTGGGGGGGGGGCAGCCCCGCATAGGTGACGACGGCCAGGAGCCCTTGGGCTCCGGAGGCATCCTCTACCTGCTGAACAACTGTGAGTCGGTACTCAGGAGCCGTGCAGAGCAGCATGGTCTCGCACTGCCTCAAATTCTGAATATTTCAGCCCTATAGGGGTGCCTGTGGGCCGACACACATAAAGTGATACAGGCCCACTGTTTCCTGGCAAAATTTATATTTGGATGAGTATTGTTCTGGAAGATAGTGATTATACATCACTTGGCTTGGATATGTATTTTTTTGAAGGAGGCGCCATACCACCGCCTGCTACTTATAAATTGAATAGTGCACGGGGAAAGCGGGCCCTCCACAATCCACAGTGGTTAGCAATCTCCCTGTAGCTATACACCCGCTCTCTTATCAGTGCCAGCTAGGGAGCCCCGGTATAGCCCGGATTGCGAGCCCACGAGTCATGGTGTCAGCCGCCTCGTTGCTGTGGAGGTAGGAGTGTGCAGAGACCTAGATGATATGGGCGAAGCAGTCTATTTCCTGATCTTTCTTATCAGTACCAGCTACGGAGCCCCGGTATATCTCAGATTGTCAACCAACGAGTCTTGGTGTCAGCTGCCTCGTTGCCGGGGAGGGAGGAGTGCGCAGAGACCAAGATGATATGGGCGAGGCAGTTCTATTTCTTGATCTTTCTCATCAGTGACAGCTACGGAGCTCTGGTATAGCCCGGATTGTCAGCCCACGAGTCATAATGTTAGCTGCCTCGTTGCCGGGGAGGGAGGAGTCCGCAGGCACCTAGATGATATGGATGACGCAGTTCTTTTTCTTGATATGCGTAGTATTGATATTACTGAGAAAAAAATTGCCGAAGCCTGCAATATACAGCAAAAGGCATGACACGTAACAGTTGCGATACTTATGCTCGCTTCCCAACAGTGAAATTATTGTTTTATATTATTATTATTATTATTATTACAATAGAGATCACATACTTGCTTTCAAATAAGCTTTTATGAGTCCGCATCATCATAATGAATGGCCTCTACCTATATAGCAACGCAAAAACTCTGTCGGTGATTCGTCTTCATTTTCTGCTTCACTCCCCGAACATGTGCACTCTCCCACGTCTCCGATTTGGTTCAGCGTGAGATCCAGTAACTCGAATCAGCGTGAGAACGAGTACACACAGCGAAAAAAGTCGGCGCTTTCAAAGACGTCTATCCTGTGCTCTCGTCAGCCTGTTTTCCCCCGCCACTTCCGTGCACGCAGTCCTTTTAAGGGCTGAACATGGTGAGTCGCTGCAGAGCCCGCCACTTCTCGAAGACGCCCTGCACCCCTTCGCAGGTCTGAGAGGCGGTGCAACAAGTCCGTGTCGTCATGGGAGCCGAGCCAGCTGCTCCCTAAAATGTGAACAAGAGACTGCCCAAACGCATGGGGACGGAAATTGACGCCATATTCCAAGCGAGGCATGCGGAACCAGTGGCCGCCAGAGCCAGAGCAGCCACCACTGCCAGCTTCATCTCTGGCACTTCTCATACGGCGAATCAATCCCCTCCATTGCCCGCAGGCGCACAAGAGAAAGGTTCCATTCAGGGAACTCCTTCTCGAGCAAACGTTACAGAGATTGACACCTCGTCAGTCTCAAGCTCCTCTTCGGAGCACCACACGCCGGTCTCGTCATCCTCAACATAGGAAACGACGATCGAGCAAAATGAAGAAGAAAGTCTATACTTCTCCCTCCCTTCTCAGACTCTCCCCGGCCACCGAAGTGAACACGGCCGTGGGGCCCGAACATGCAGCCCCTGCCTCTCCCTCAACAGTGGGGAAACGCGGCGGCACAGTCATCTATAGACCAGCGGGGAAGCGAACCAACTTCGTTTCCATGTCTCGTGACACCATCGTGACTTTTCTTGCGGAATTCGCTACCACCCGACGCGTCCGCGTCAAATTTTGACGGGATATTGTTGCCGTGGGCGTTGTTACGACCGTCATAATTATTGAAGTTTTTCGGTCTTTGTGAACGGGACGAAAATATTTCGACGCATTCCAAGCAAGGGTGTGCCGTCAAGACGGGTTGATTTCCTCTCGGCAAAACCTGAACGAGGGGTTCGGGACTGGTTCGCGCAAACAAAACGCATGAGCCAAGAGAGGCCATTGTAAGCTCGACTCAAGAAAGGCCATTGTGTTTGCTGCGAGCAAGGCTTTCGAGGCAGACAAGGCTGGGCCATTTTTGAGGTCACCGAGGATCTGGAAATCTCGGATCCAGCATGGTATTAGCAGTTCAGGCAAAAAGCTAAAGCCAAACTGGTTGTGGCTGCATCTTGTAAGGAGAAGCAGAGCCACGGGATATGTGCAGCTAAGCCACAGCTTCTAGCAAATAACCAGGAATGGAATGTAGGGATGAAGAAAAGGATAATGCACTATCTGCTACAGCCCTTGCCGGAGCCCGCCTCGGCGACGATGTATTAGTTGACTCCTCCTCCTTGCCCCCCTTTCTCCATAGGATCGGCTGAATGGGGTGGCATATTTTGACGATGTGCTGGCCCATCACTGCATTGTACTACACAAACAGTCAGGCAAGTTTGACACGTGTACTGGCAGCCGGTTTTTCGAACCTCCCCAGCTGCCAGAAGAATCTTGGAAACCAAAATCATCGGACGTGCGCGAAACTTGGTGACGTGTGTGGAAACGTCAGTGCAGTGCGTTTGCGACCATATTTGGGCATCGTGTAGACTGTGCCCTCTCCACATGCGTTGTCTGGTATCTTTCCCCGCCTTCGTGATTGGAGCACCTAGACCATGGAGCGCCGTATTGGCTGAAGCCGCGGACAATGCGCCCAGGGTTGGCAACGTGGCGCTATATAAGCGGAAGACTTTTTGTGTATTTTAAGTTCTACAGTTCAACAGCTCTCATGTACAGTTCTGATCACTTGATCACCTTCTTTCTAATTCTCAGTTACTAACTATGTAAATAAATTGTTGTCGTTTTTACGAGCGCCTCATCTGACTTGTTCGACGATGGGTCTTAGGACGGGGGCCCGCTACCAAACTGAGACTCGCAGGACCCGGAGTCGCAACAACCTGATGGCAGCGGTGGGATTGCGTCAACCCAGGTCGCAACCACGAATTTAGCGGAGAGCTGGTGTCAACCCAGGTAGCAACGATTCGACTACAGCAGTCAGACGCTACGACCACATCGAATTCCAGAGGCGATTGGACGACAACGGTCGGATGCTCCAGCTCATCGACTTGAGAGCTGAACGGCACTTCTGGGATGACATGAGGTCATCGACTCCGAGAGGCAACCGGAAGGCACCGCTGAGATGCACGACGCTGGAGGCATGACTGTGAGCCGGGTGAGTGCTGACTTTCTCTGTTAAACATTACCAGGCATTTACTAATGTGTGAGTAAAAGCTGGTAGGGAGCATAGCTTATTTGGTCATTGTGTAACTGGCGTCAGGCAGATTGTGAGATAGCTTGTTTAAGCTAAAGTCTGCGGGTGACGGCAAAGTTAACAGTGACAGAGCTATTTAGTCATCAGGCTAACAGATAACTAGCGTCGGGCAGATAATTGTGAGATAGCTTGTTTAAGCTATAGTCCGTGGGTGACGTCCGTTTAAGCTATAGTCCGTGGGAACAGTGACAGAACAGGATTCCGTGTAAGAGCTTAAGGAAGCTTTGGCAGGCTAAGTCAACAGGTAACTTGAGGCAAGGTAGAAAGCTAGAGTTGTCGTTGTTGTCAGAGTTAATTAGCTGCAAGACAGGAATCATTTGTGGAACAGAGAACGGTACCGGAAGCAGTCATGAATCTGAAAGCCCTGCGAAAACCCGTATTGCTAGTGAATGCAGAGGAGTTGAAACTGAATGTGTCGGACTGCCGAAACAGAACAGAACTGATCGAGCGGATCATCGGGACAGGGACAAGCGATGAGGACCTCTCAGAGTATGTCGAGAGCATTCAACAGAGAAAACAGACAGAAGCCCAGAGAGAAGAGGCAGAAGAATCCGAAAGGATACGTATACACGAGTCTACGATGCAGGCCTTGTCTGAGAGCATAGAAAGGTCGAATAATCGCATTCGGGAACTGCGTCAGGATCGTCGTCCGTCGTTTATATGTGAACTAGGTGTAAAGCCCAAAAGGTGCGGTGAAATGGCGAGTACGGTGCAGTGTGAAGTCACCGAGGAAGCCGCTGTTTGCGAGGTACCGCCCGAGAAAGGTACGCGTCTCTATCAGTGCGACATGCAAAGTGATCCTTCGGTGGAGAGAAAAGAGCAACAGGTCGTTGTTAGTGAAATTGTGCCTAGGGAAGGTACGCGACTCTCCGGTGGTGCGAAGGTAGTGCATGTAGAGAGCGGGACGGTGGCTGGTATGCAAACTGTAGCAAGTCCAAAAGGTGTTCCATGTGAGACCGAGGCTGGTTACAGTCGCCCTGGTGGCGTCATTGAACAGAACAATGAGCTGGAGACCACGCTCGAGCCTCAGCAAGGAAATGACCTTTCGGATGCTGAAAGAAAAGACAACGAAGGTAGTCCTAACGGTAGCGAAGACATAACGCTACTAAAACGCGATAGTACTGCCAGCGAGGGCGAGCTACTGTTGAAAGAATTTCCTACACATAGAGTGGGAAATATTTCAGAGGGTGAGAAGGTACATTGCGAGGCTGTCGCAGGTGTACAAACAGGCACAAGTTCGGTGGAGGATTGTTTCGAGGAAAAGTCTAATCCCAGCAGCATGAACAGAGATTGTGTGTTGTTAGAGACATGCCTCGTGCAGTGGCACGTAAACGATCGACCGGACGTTAAAAACTACTCGGAAATCGAGCATAACGCAAATTTTTAAGAGTTCAGATCTGTGGAGGGCTCAGAGTCTGGTTTTGCGAGGGGTAGCACAAATAAATTAGCCCGACAGAGCAATGGAGCGGAGAAATAGAAGGGCAAAGATTGCAGCAAGGGTAGTGCACAGGCACATCTAAACTGTAAGATTGCCGATGACGCAACCAGGGAAGTTTGTAACAACCAACGAAAGGTTGTACGTAAGCGTCACCGCAAAAGAAGGAAGCGGGGACGTGCGGCACCACAAAAGATGGAGGCAGAGGGAACGCCGCAGCGAAAACAGAAAGGTTTGCCATCGGGCAATTCAATAAAAAGTCCTTTGATGCGTAGGGTCAGGCGAAATTGGCGAGAGAGAAGTAGCGGAAAGAGACGCGCGTCCCTAAGAAGAAAAACGCGGTTGAAAAGAACAGATTTGCGTCGACAACGATGTCGACAAGTTCCTAAAAGAAAGGCTACTAGTCCTAAAATCAAGGTGGAACGAAACACCAAAGGACAATGGCGATTCTTTCCCCCGCACTTCTGAAATCTTCGTTGTTACGAAGAAAGCCGGCCAAAATCACGAGTGAGGCGAGATAGCAAAGTTGGAATAGGAGCTCGCGCTTATTGTGGCCCCTGGCGATCGCGAAAGCGGCAGAGAACACGACCGCCACGTGCAAGACTAAAAGCGTGAAGGTCGGCTGCAAGCTTTTCGCAGAATGCGACTCAGAGTTTCTAGAAAGGAGCTTTTTTCTCAATATTTTTCCAGCTTTGAACCTTTGCAATAAAGTTTTTCTTTGTATGTAAGGTTTGATGGGAAACAGACTGGTTTCAAAAGGTTTTTGACAAACGCGGTATGTTGTTTTCGTAAACATTTGCAATCAAATGCGCGTTTAGAAGATTTTTAGATGGTACGGAAGCGTACGTTTGGTCATGAAATGTTACAGCGCTCTATAAGTGCGAATATAGCTAACGCACCTGAAGGAACCCCGCGCGTTCTTTATCCCAGAGGCTGGCATGACAAGGTAACATTAACCAAACAAGACCATTACGCAAGGTTTAGTTCCGTTACTTTGTTTTTTTTTGCTTAAGTATCGTGTGATGATTTAAGCGGGGCGTTACGCGTAACCGAAAGTCAAGGTAGGAGCGACATTTCTGACCATTGTAAGAGGCAGCCGAATCTAGTGTGAAAGATTTGAGTCTGTCAGGGTGTGTTCTACTAGAGACGTGAAGAACGGTAATGTTTGAGCTTGGGTTACAGCGTGCGCAAAAGCTGGCACGAAGGCTTAAATTTTTCTTCGTGTGTAAATGGAACTCATGCGAGAATTCTTTGTCTTGAGCTTTTCATTGTTTTGCAAGGGTCCTGTTTAGGTGGTGGAAAAGCCTAGGGAGGGCAGCTAGAAAACTGGCTTACTAGATTACCAAGTAAGTTATGTAGAGGTGAAGCATTGTCCTCTCTCGGGGCTACTGCCTTTGTTCTCTAAGAATGGCCGCCTGCTGTGTGGAAACCTCGTTTTGCAACAGTATACGTTTGACATACGTTTCAAAGAGAGGGATACCCCATGGCAACGCTGAGTGTTTAAGTCACTGTCCCTGACGCGAACGGCATTCTTGACAGTTCTGCAATATTTTTTTCCTGACCTGGACGAGGACCATTGATTAGGTTTTGTTGTTTTTTTGTGTTTTAGATTTCATTGAACTTATGGTCAGTACTTTGAAGACACCACTATTCAAGGTTTCAGGTTGGGTGTGCTTCCGGTAGTGTTATTCTGTTTCACTCAAACGTAGTAGAGGAATTTAGAATAACTAGTGTACTTCTTTTATTTGTCGTAAAAGGATACATATGCCTGGTGGGATTTGACGGAATTGTCTGGCGCTCACTAGTTGATTTGTTGTGTTTCATATGCGTATGTGATGTCTGTTCAGCCAAAATGAAGCAGGTGGTCACTACTTCATCAAGGACAGTCTTCACCAGACCAGACGTCAGCGCTGATCTCTCCGAACTGTGGCTGAAAACCTCAGCCCATCGAGATCTTTACCCCACCGCACGAGAGACTGTTACGACCGTCATAATTATTGAAGTTTTTCGGCCTTTGCGAACGGGAAGAAAATATTTCGACGCATTCCATGCAAGGGTGTGCCGTCAAGACGGGTTGATTTCCTCTCAGCAAAACCTGAACGAGGGGTTCGGGACTAGTTCGCGCAAAGAAAACGCACGAGACAAGAGAAGCCATTGTGAGCTTGACTCAAGAAAGGCCATTGTGTTTGCCGTGAGAGGGGCTTTCGAGGCAGACAAGGAGGCAGCGGGGCCATTTTCGAGGTCACCGAGGATCTGGAAATCTCGGAACCAGCATGGTATTTGCAGTTCAGGCAGAAAGCTAAAGCCAAACTGGTTGTGGCTGCATCTTGTGAGGAGAAGCAGAGCCCCGGGATATGTGCAGCTAAGCCACAGTTTCTAGCAAACAACTAAGAATGGAATGTAGGGATGAAGAAAAGCACAATGCCTTATCTATTGCAGCCCTTGCCGGAGCCCGCCTCGGCGACGATGTATTAGTTGACTCCTCCTCCTTCCCCCCCTTTCTCCATAGAATCGGCTGAATGGGGTGGCGTATTTTGACGATGTGCTGGCCCACCACTACATTGTCCTACGCGAACAGTCAGGCAAGTTTGACACGTGTACTGGCAGCCGGTTTTTCGAACCTCCTCAGCTGCCAGAAGAATCATGGAAACCAAAATCATCGGACGTGCGCGAAACTTGGTGACGTGTGCGAAAACGTCGGTGCAGTGCGTTTGTGACCATATTTGGGCATCGTGTAGACTGTGCCCTCTCCACATGTATTGTCTGGTGTCTTTCCCCGCCTTCGTGATTGGAGCACCCAGACCATGGAGCGCCGTATTGGCTGAAGCCGCGGACAATGCACCCAGGGTTGGCAACGTAGCACTATATAAGCGGAAGACTTTTTGTGTATTTTAAGTTCTACAGTTCAACAGCTCTCATGTACAGTTCTGATCACTTGATCACCTTCTTTCTAATTCTCAGTTACTAACTATGTAAATAAATTGTTGTCGTTTTTACGAGCGCCTCAGCTGACTTGTTCGACGATGGGTCTTAGGACGGGGGCCCGCTACGAAACTGAGACCCGCGGGAGCCGGAGTCGCAACAACGTGCAACCAGCTGCAGACCCTTCGGAGCTCCTCGAGGTTCGGAAGATTCGCTCCCTCATCGTCAAGTCCAAGCTCCTCATGGATAACACTTTTGTGGGGGTCATCTACGGGGTAGACATGGACTTTGACGCCACTGACATCGCGGCAAACATCACCTCGGCTATCCCATTCTTGTCCTGTGTGCGCCTTGGCAGGTGCGTCACCGTCACATTTGAGGGAACCTCTGTACCAGCGGAAGTGTTCCTCTTCAAACTGCGCGTGCTCCGGTCTCTGCAGTGCGTCCGTTTTGGCCGTTTCGGTCACGCCACGAACACCTGCTCGAGAGACGAGTGCGGCCTCCGTTGCAGTGGCAGCCACCCCAAAGCACCGTGCCCCACGGAGCGCCCTCGCTGTATCAGCTGCAGCGGCACCCATTCATGAATGGATTGATGGATGCTATGAGCGTCCCCTTTAAAACGGGGCGGTGACATGTGGGCCACCAGGTTCGCAAAAAAAATTGCCCGCAGCTTCCCTCGCGGGAATACTGAGGAGGATGCGGAGCATATAATTGGTTAACGGGGTGTTAAAGTGCGGCTTACTTGGGTCGATGGCTAAATTGGTTAACGTGGTTGTGAAATGGGGTGTTAAATTGCGACTTACTTGGGTCGATGGCTAAATTGGATAACGTGGTTGTAGGAGGGGGTGTTAAATGAGTGAACACGTACACACGTATGCGAAAGGGCGGCGCCGGTCGAAGGGACGTCGATCATTGTGTTTGTGGATTCGTTGGAATTCATTTCACCGCGACCTTGGACGTCGACGCGCCGTACAAACCAACGGACGAGCGGCAACTGAGCGAGCGAGCACCGACCTTGAGTATATATACAGCGCGACGGCGCATGCGCTGTCAGCTGTCGAATGTTCTCGAAGGAGAAGCGCGCGCGCGGCACAGATGGCGACGGCGCGACGACGCATGCGCTGTCAGCTGTCGAATGTTCTCGAAGGAGAAGCGCGCGCGGCACAGATGGTGGGCGACGGCGCGACGGCGCATGCGCGCGCGTCAGCTGTCGAATGTTCGAGAAGCGGTGCGGACGGCGCACTACAAGGCGCGAGTATAAGATGCTTCCGCATCTAAAACAAAATTTTTTTTTGTGTTGGCCTAATGCCTTATCTACTCCTATTCAATCGGTATTATTATAACAAATAAAAATATAAATTTGTGTTCCATCTCTCTGCCTTTTCAGGCAGAATGACCTCATTTTCCCTCTATTTCTGTCCTTTATCTGTACTTCTCTGCCACAAGGACTCTAACCGTCTCTTACTTGCTTCTATGCGGACGTGTTCAGCTTTCCGTGTTTGTCACTGAAACCTAAAGTCATGTAGGCTTGTACCTGCGCGTATTCCTGGGTGGATATCGCTGCATTCAATCAGAACATGTTTCATCATTTATTTCACTCCCCCACAACATGCACATTGCTCTTCTTCTTTACTGAATCTCGGTTTGTGACTACGCGTTTAAGGCAACCCTAGGATGCCTAGATGCGTGCGCCCCCGCTGAGGGTGCTGCCATCTTTTGTACGGCTTCCTGCGTCATTCTAGTGTCTGCCGCGTCTTTCCCAAGCTGTGCGACTCACGTGCGGGTTTCCTTCGGCATGTTTTGCCTGGATGTTGAATTCCTCAGGGCTACAGCCATTCACATTAGACTAGTGAGCCACAGCGCGCCAGAACAAAAGCAGTATGCAGCGGGAGTGATAATGGTGGCTGCTGCAGATCTCTTCTTCCTGAGCGAAGGAGCGGGCATCGAGGCACTCTGGGCAACCCGACCTCGCCCCGAATAGTAACGTGCCTCCCCTTAAACTATCACAAAACAATACCAGCTCATTTCGTTCTTGCTCTTTCGGTAGTTACCGAGAGCTGGCTTCTTTTCCGTCTGTCATCCAATAAATCCTCTCGGCCTCTCTGACTTTTCGCTTAATGTTTTTATTGCCGTGTCGCCCACGAGTCGCGCTCGTAGCCGCCCTGCTCTTCCTGGCAGATTCAGCGCAAGGCCGCCGTCATCCTTGCCTCTTCGGATAGCCCCGTGACGCGCCGCAAAGCGTTGGAGGAAGTCAGGATCACTGTCAACAACATCGACAAGCGTGGCTGAGCAGTGGTCGAGAAGGGTCGCTTCTTTCGCGACGCTGTCACCAGATCGACAAGGGCAACCACCCCTCGCTTTGCTACCAGTGCGCCTCCTACCTTTTCGAGCATGACGACTCCATCACCCCCTCCTCTTGATACGCCGGCCCCCGAGGTCGACCTGAAGGACGCGGTGATTGCATCACTTGCGGTGGCAATACGGGCGGCACTTGTGTTCCTGTCCTCTGATTCCTCGGTGCGGGTATTTTGTGCTGCGGGTCTCGCTGCGCATGAGGCCCTCATCCAGGCTAATTAGAATGGTGGATTTTGACACCTAGGCCATCTGTCAAAAACGAGCGATCAAAAAAGAGCGCGCCGCCGAATCCTGGCGACCAAGCCTCAGAGAGATGCCTCGAGGTCAACGCTAAAAAAGAAAACAAGCATCCAATGACTCCCCGGGTGCGCTGTCTCTTCCCCTCGGAAACATAGTTTCGCCGACCAACCTCCTCACATCAGCCACCGAGCAAGCCCTGGAAAAACCTAGAAGGAAAGGGGCGTGGTGATGTAGAGTTGCGTCACGAGTCGACGACGGTCCTCGAAACATCTCGCTCTTTCCCCAACCTTGGCTGTGTATCGCACCGACGAAACGACGAGAAATTTCTGGAATCTAGCGCGAAAGGTATTTAAACGAGAGACGTAGAAGGGAGATCAGGAGAATAAAAAAGTTTGCACCGGTGTGCGTAGGGTATTCCACCGTGTTGGCGAAGGTTTTGTCCTTAGTGACAAAGCAGGAGACGAAGACAGTTTATGCCAGCGGGCGTAGGCAAGAGATGAAGGAAGAGACAAGGCAGGTAATGAAGAGGATTTCCGCCTGAAGGGTGTAGGTTGGTTCTACCAGCAGATGAAGAAGATGGTGTCTACCGCTAGAGAGCGAAGACGCGTCCTTCAATCACAACGTGTGAGTAGCCGACGTGTTACCGGCGAAGAAGTTTGGTGCTTGGAGAGCGGCCAATTGAAGATGCGAGGTTTCCTGGAAGAGAAACTTCGGGGGCAGCGGATCGACAACAGCGCTGCACTTTGAGTGAGTGGTTCCTGGGAGAGTATAATTCAGACTTTGTTCCAAGGACTTTGGACAGAATAACTTTTCGAATTCTTTAGTCTAAGTGTCTTGGTTGTTCGATGCATGTGGTTGCAATGTAGCGCGTATTGTTGTTGGTGTCCGTTGTTTTTAGTGTAGCTGATTGTATTGGGTAGTCCATTGTTTGATTGGTGAAATATTGTACTGAACTGTGGCCGAGTGTGCATGTTTGTGCATCGTTTGATCTGCCATACTTGAGAATATAATTTTGTTTAGTGTATCAACTGTAGGCACTGACACGTTCTTTAGACCACAGCCAGCGTCCGCTGGCACGCCAAACAGGACCACTTCCAAATTGTCCGCGCTTTTGTGGTGCAGTTCGAAGGGCCGATAATTTGGCTCTTGCAATTAGCCCGGTGATCGCCTCCCTAATTAATGGAACTTGTGACAATTAATCTGGCGTCCGCGATAGGGCCTTTTTGGTGCCCAGTGTGTCCAAGGTATTGAGAAAGAGCCTCGAGTCGTTGATAGTGCTATAGGAACAATTTTTGTGTGTTGCTCAGTGTTCTCGTTAACGAGTGTGCAGAGAGTGTTCCGATAGGCTGAGATGGCAGATATCTTGTGCACGCGGCTGGAATTATATTTGAGAGGCACCATGGATCTGGAGAAGTTAGAGGTTCTTGGTGAGAAGATGGGTCTTTCTGGCGCCGAACAACGGAAAAGTGGGTGAGACAGAATGAGAAAGAGGTGGTGGAGAAAGAGAAGTTGACAGCAGAGAGGGCCAAGGAATAAAAAGCAGCTGAGTTGGAGAGAGAGAGGTTGGCAGCTGAGAGGGCGAAAGAAGAAATAGAGGCGGAGATGGCTGAAAGGGAACCGCAGCGGCAGCACGAGATGCAACTCGAGCGGCTCCGTTCGCAACAGTGAAGCGAAACTCCCGTCCAAGCTAGAGTTGAAAGCAGTGAACGGAAAGAAGAACATGGCTCCCCTTGAACCCAAGCAAGCTGCTCGTAGCGTTTGATGAAAGGAAGGACGACCTTGACGCGTACCTTCACAGATTTGAGACGATTGCAAGGAGCCAGAATTGGCCAGAACATCAATGGGCAACTGCTTTGAGTACCTGCTCGAGTGGCGAAGCGCTCAGTGTGTAAGGTAGGCTGACGCTGACCGGTGCAGCCAACTATGTAAAGGTGAAAACTGCTTTACTGAAGCAATTTAGATTTACTGTGGAAGGTTTCTGAGACAGATTTCGGACAGGAAAACTAGCTGATGGGGAGACGGCTATGCAGTACGCCGCTCAAATTAGCCGTTATTTTGACAGATGGATCGAACTTTCAGGGACAGCACAGGTGTACGATGAGCTTAGAGAGCTCCTTATTAGAGAGCAATTCCTTACCAGTTGCCACCCAGGCCTGTCACTGTACTTGAAAGAAAGGAGAGCTAAGTCACCTGAAGACATGCTTGAATTGGCCGACCAATTCTTGGAAGCGAAAGGTGGCACAAATCTGGCCAAGGTTAAAAAGGAGTGTCCCAAAGATTTGAAGAAATCGACACCCGAAGAAAAGAAACGTGCACCGGAGAGTGTTCCGCGTTGTTTTCTTGGTAACCGAGTCGGTCATCGCGCTAAAAGCTGTCGAACTAACTTTACGAGCCCGACGGTTGTAAAATGTTTCAAATGCGGTCAGACTGGGCACAAGGCAGACGCATGTCGTAATGGAGCGAGTCAATCTCACCAAGTAGCCTGTGTGCAGGTGGCACCAAAAGCCGATGATGACGACGTCACCGATGGATTCGTGGAGTTGAAAAATGGAAAGAAACTTCCCATTGAAGGTGCTGTAATGACAAAATGGCCAACCAGTGTTACGAAGGGAATGCCAACGCTGCCTGAAAAAGTTGCGGGCAAAAAGGTTACAGTGTTAAGAGACACCGGTAGCTCCACGGTTATCGTGCGGAGAAATTTGGTACGAGAAAGCAAACTAACAGGCAAAACTAAACCGGTTTGCCTAATTGACAGTACGGTTCGAATGCTTCCCGAAGCCGAGATTCAAGTTTAAGCCCCTTACTTCAGCGGGAAGGTTACTGCCCTATGTATGACGATCCCCCGGTACGACCTCATCATCGGAGACATCGATGGAGCGCGAGGGCCGAACGATCCCAAACGTTTGGGGGAAGACCCGGAGATGGAGGTCCCGGCAACCAGCATTCGAGAGGTACAGTAAAGGAGAATCTCGCGACGGATTCTACCCAAGTTCAAGGTGAAGCCGCGGTTCAAAAGACAGTGAATCGGAAGATGATCATGTTGAACGAGAGAACGTGCCGTGCAGCTGGACTTCCGGCAGAGCGACCTCAACCGGCCAACCGTGAAAAGGTGACGGAGTTGGCCAGGCAGGCCCAATGTCGTGACGTGAACAAGCTGATAAATAACCAGACAAGATTGGTTGAACGTTATGACCCGTTTGTTAACGGTGTCGAAGGTGTCAACGATGGCCAAGACGCCACCTCAGATACCGTTTATTGGAAGGGGTCACCGGAACAGAACGAGGAAAAATAAGAAGAGATCGAGCGAGCACCGCAAGAGAAGGCGCAAGTGCAGCTTGAAGTACACAGGATAGGTGCTGAGGTCGAATCGGAGTGTGTTTTTGGCAGTGCTGAGTGTAATATGCTGTGTTATTATTGTTGTTATCCTGTGTCACAAGTGTCAAAGCGTTTGTTTCGGTGACGTGATGTATAGGATTGTAAAATTGTTGGAAAGACAAACCTTTGTACGCCGGAGTTGTTTGAAATACATGATGAAGCGTTGTACTCATGTACCTGTGGTTTTATTTCATGTGTTGTGAGATTGAATTGCAAAGTGCAATTGTATTGAGTGTTCTATTGCGATTGTGACGCGCCATGACCGATGGTCTGTGTTGCGCACTTTTTATTGTGTGGTGTCTGTTTGCGCTCGTTAGTGTGGTTTTGAGTATTATGAGATAATACTCCTAAAGTCGGGGGCAGTGTTACAAACGAGTGCTCAAAAAAGAGCGCGCCGCCGAATTCTGGCGACCAACCGCCAGAGAGACGCCTCAAGGTCAACGCTAAAGAAGAAAACAAGCATGCACTCCCGGGCGCCGCGCTGTCTCTTCCCCTCGGAAGCATAGTTTCGCCGACCAATCTCCTCACATCGGCCACCGAGCAAGCCCTAGAAAGACCTAGAAGGAAAGGGGCGTGGTGATGTAGAGTTGCGCCACGAGTCGAGGATGGTCCTCGAAAGGTCTAGCTCTTTCCCCAGTCATGGCTGTGCATCGCGCCGACGAAATGATTAGATATTTCTGGAATCTAGCGCGAAAGGTATTTCAGCGAGCAGCGGAGAAAGGGGTTGAGGAGAAGAAGAAAGTTTGCGCCGGTGTGCGTAGGGTGTTCCTCCGTGTCGGCGAAGGTTTTGTCCTTAGTGACAAAGCAGGAGACGCAGACAGTTTACGGCAGCTTGCGTAGGCAGGAGATGAAAGAAGTTTTGCGCAAGTGTGCGTAGGGTCATTCCGCCATGTCGGCGAAAGCTTTTGTCATCAGTGACAAGACAGGTAATGAAGAGGATTTCCGCCTGATGGGTGAAGGTTGGTACTACCAGCAGATGAAGAAGAGGGTGTATACCGCTAGAGAGTGAAGACGCGTCCTTCAATCGCTACGTTTGAGAAGCCGGCGTGTCATCGGCGAAGAAGTTTGGTGCTTGGAGAGCGGCCAATTGAAGACGCGAGGTTTCCTGAAAGAGAAACTTCGGGGGCAGCGGATAGACAACAGCGCTGGACTTTGAGTGAGTGGTTCCTGGAAGAGAATAATTCATACTTTGTTCCAAGGGCTTCGGACAGAATAACTTTTCGAACTCTTCAGTCTTTAAGTGTCTTGGTTGTTCGATGCATGTGATTGCAATGTAGCTCGTATTGTTGTTTGTGTCCGTTGTTTTGAGTGTAGCTGATTGTATTGGGTAGTCCATTGTTTGATTGGTGAAATATTGTACTGAACTGTGGCCGAGTGTGCATGTTTGTGCATCGTTTGATCTGCCATACTTGAGAATATAATTTTGTTCAGTTTATCAACTCTCGGCACTCACTCGTTCTTTGGACCACAGCCAGCGACTGCTGGCGCGCCGAATAGGACCACTTCTAAATTGGCCGCGCTTTCGTGGTGCAGTTCAGAGTGCCGATACTTCGGCCCTTGGAATCAGCCCGACGATCGCCTCCCTAATTAACGGGACCTGTGACACCATCTGGACTGCCACCTCTGAGCTCGCCTGAGCTCTCATTTTTTGCACGTGCTCAGGCGAGCGCTTCGCGCACTCGCATCTTATAATGCACCATTTTGGTTCATCTAGTTTCTTATTCGGCAAAAATTTTTTTCCTGCCTTCTCGGTGGCTTTTCCGGACGGTAGCGGGTTCTCGCGATGGTGCGGTCGCGCACTGTGAAAGGCGAAGCGAATGTGTACTACCTTTTTCTTTCTTTTCTACCATTTTCCTTACCTATTCCTTTTATCGCGATAGCAATCATATGGACAATCTTGGTTGGATTTTGGACATCGGTGTCGAATTCAGCGTCACGCACCGTATATTTGTCTATATGAAAATGCAAGAACGAAAAAAAATCCAGAAAGTGACTCCGGCGTGCGAGATCAAAGTTTGGTCATCTCAAGCTGGAGTTGGAGGCGATAACCACTGGGCCACCGGAAGCACGTCCTTCACTGGTCAAATGGCAAGCTATTTATATCTACCACTCACCACTGCTCACGGACATCTCGGAGGAAAGTATTGCGTTTTCAGTCTTACCAGCAAGATGGCGCAATGAGCGTGCGCCGCCACATCGTGTGGCGGCGTGCGCGCGAATCTTTTTCGCGTACTTTGCCCCGCTCAGAACAGGGGAGCGACGCTCCCTCGCACCACCTTATCTCGCGTTGGTGAGGATAAGAGAATCGTACGTCTTGGCTGGTCTCGGGCTTTACCTGGAAAGGATTTTGTTGTAGTTACCGGGCGCACAAAGGTCACTGCAATCATTGCAGTCTCTGTTTTCGAAAAGCGCGCGCTTGTCAGACACAGCGAAGTAACATATGAGACGCTTATTCGCGTGCATGTGTACCTGTGAGTACGTTTCGTGCATCATTTGTGCGTGAGAAACAAGGGGCACGTTTCAATCTGCTTTCTGTTTTGCGCGTGACCTCCCACTTTGTTGCTATTGTGTTCATTGCTTCGCCTTTGCGACAAAGCTGTGACTTTTTTACTCCCACAATATCTCTGTTCCGTTGTGTTGAGGTATAATAGTAAAACTGACAGTTACGGGCGGCACGTTTCTTTTTCATAGCCACTTAGAGAGCCCGTGTTGAAACATGCGTATCCCTTACCTTTGGCTTTCTCGGCGGTCTTCTCGGTCAACTGCGTGTGGCGCGCGGGTGTTCTTGCGTGCGTACGTGAGTCAGACCAAAGGCTTTTTTATTAGTTTTTACCCTTCTCACTTTTCATCTTAACCTCCCTTTATTTCTATTCCCTCACCCACCCCCGCGCGGCGTCATGGAGGTGAAATAAATGCAGAAATAGAGAGAAAGTGAGGGACAGAAACAGACTAAAAAGAAATAGAAATGACAGAGCACGACAGATAGAGAAAAAGGCGAGAGGGAAGCCAGAAGTAGGGAGGAAGTGAAAAAAGATGGAAAGAGCGGGAAAGTCGTATAGAAAGAAATAGACAGAGAGAGAAAGGAAGATAATGACAAAGAAAGAAACAGATGCAATCATGCGATATTGAAATAGAGATAAATATAAAGCAGGAGAAAATAAAGAGAAACATATGGAAGGCCACCCAGCTCCAGCATTCTTTCAGGCGTACCAGTGCTATATAGTGCAAGCTGCCTTAACTTCATCCTGCGACAGACCATAACTAGTGGTCTGTCACTGGATTAAAAACTCATCGGCTCATGAATTAGGCACGTTACAACCGTCGTTACCGTACGACCCAGATGGCATCCCTTCCGCCATACTAAAGACTTATGGTAGTATATTTGCTCCTGTACTGACTATAGTATTTAATAACTGTCTGAACACTTTCATATTTACCAGCATGTGGAAAACTGCGCGTGTTTTTCGATGCAGTATGTAAGTGGGGCTGCAAAACTGATGCTTCTAATTATCTCCTGAATTTTCTACTGTGTGCCACATTGAATATATTTGAGATGGCTCTTCACAGCATATTGTATCTTAGCCATAATTATTCATTGGTTTTGAATCTACACGGCTTTCTTCGTGGCCGCTCAACTGCCAGAAATCTTCCTGTAGTTTCATGACGCAAATCTCTTCACATATTTTTCAGAAAGGACAGGTTGACGTAGTCTACTGTGACCTGAGCAAAGCTTTTGACGTAGTCAGCCATTCACTGTTTTTGGTTAAACTTGCAAATTTTGACGTTGACTCGTCTGTTGTGAATTTTTCTCCACAGCTATCTACTTAATAGATCATGTTATGCTGCCGTGAATGGCTAAACGTCTTCCTTGTACAAAGTATCAAGTGGAGTCCTTCAAGGGTCGCTATTAGGCCAACTCTTACTTTTAATTTACGTTAACCACGCTTATGTTGCAATAATTTATTCTCCTTTTCTCTTGTATGCCGATGACATCAATATATTTATGGAAATGTATTCAGTTAACGATGGTCGCTTGCTACACCTATAGATTTGTGTTCTTTCTTCGAAGGGTGGGACAACAATAACCTTTCCCTGAATACCTCATTGAATACCTCACTGAACTTGGTCTCGGAGACCAAGTTCAGGAGTATATACCTCGCAAAACATCCATCGTGTCATTCCCATAGTCTGCCAATACCGTGTCGTTATGTAAGATTTATGAGTTCCGTGATGTTGGTGTTCTTTTTGATAGCATGCTCAATTTTTCTGCTCGCACGAAACGTACTACCACGCTAGGCATTTGTTCTCTGGGCTGTGTTTGCGGAATTTCTTGAGAATTGAGTTCTACGGTCGTCCTGAAATTTTACACCGCAATATGCCTTTCTAAACTTGAGTATATATACATCTGTGCTCTATATTGGCATCGCTAAGTCTGACAGTGACGCCATTGAGCGAGTCCATTCACATTCACGTCACATTCACTCTGGCACATGCAAGGAGCACGTGTTCCTGGCCTCTTTCCTTTCTCCACCTCTGCTTTACAAAGGCGCTGAAGCGTACGGGCTTTAGCACAACCGGCAGCATTTTTCGCTGCCGGTGCCGTTCGTTGTAGTTAGGGGAATGGTAGTGCGAGCTGAGTAGGTTGAGAGGTATAGACGACAGCTGGCATAGTTGGCATGCCTGCTTCCGCTGTATGGAACGTCACCTACTCTAGTTCAGGCTGTGCTGTCCATGTGAAGTTTGCTGATATTTGTACAGCCGTAATATTTACATCGATTGCCGTTTTTGTGTGCTGCGCAATTTATTTTACATTTTTGACTGAGAATATAATTTTAATTACACGGGATCTTACGAAGTTTTCAAAAGGATACTGAACTAAAATAGGGAAAAACTGATGAAAACATTGAAAATTTACTCTGAAGGCACCATTGTTCCGACAAACAGTTTATTTCACGTATTTTCGTACAGTTGGCTGTATTTTTGTGGATTGTTAGCGCGCGGTGGCTACACGTGAGTGCCAGCCGTAACATCTCATTCTCCAAGGCAAATGCAAGGTGCACGGGTTCCTGTCCTCCTCTTCCTTTTCTCCACCTCTCCCCATTACACAAAATCACTGATGTTTTACCCCTGTGGGGAGCATTTTTTGTTGCCATAGTGATTCTGGATGCTGTTGTGGCAGTTTGGCAGGTGGATAGACGCGGTCAATGGCTGGCATAGTTAAAATGCCAGTTTCAAGTGAGTGCAATGTCACTTCTAGTCCAAATGTCACCTTTAGTTCACAGTTGGGCAGCTATAGGCGTGGCAGTTTGAAAAAAAAACCTATTAAACAATTTCATTTCAGTTTCTGCCTGAAATGAAGGTTGTGCCTATTGATGTCACCACGCATTTTTAAAATTTGGCTGAAGATCTTGGCTGCGAAAAATTTGTTCAGTATTCCCTCAAAATCAAAACTCGTCGGCAATAATATGGTGTAGCAGACGAACGGAAAGTTGTAGCAACAAAAGCAGCTGTGACGGCGCGGGTGCATGACGTATGAATCGGTAGCTACAGAATTGCTTCTGTAGTCGATTAAACTTGCAACTCAGGCTTACTGGTATGTTATGTTTGCTAGCGATGGCAGCGCAAAGAAGAACGGACCACAAAAAGACAACGAACAGCGTTCTGTGTGTGTCTGTCTGTTGCCTTATGTATCCATTTTCTCTACCAGTATTATCACGCCTGCATGCCCGTATATCCAATTTGAGGACACCTGAGAGTTAAAAAAAACGAAAATGCGTCGTTCGTATGTAGTGTGTTAGAGTACTATACCCTCGAAGCTCATTTATTCTACCTCGCGATGTGTTTTACGCCGTGTTAATTTTTTTGAAGCCGAGTGGCGGAGAAGCAACGGGGAGTTGCAAAGGGTGCGTTTGTTTGCAGTGAGTAGCGTATAGATTGAGATTTTAAGTGGTAGGTTGGTTTCACAGGAGCAAATGAACTCTTCATAAGCTTCATATTATGTCGCACGTTTGGGCTGGACAGTGTAAACGCCGGCCAGAATATGCGTATTTACCGGTACGTTGCACAGTCGATATTCGTTTGCAGACTGAATATGCGTCGATATGTTGGACTGGCTGTGTGTTGGACACTTTCTCTACACTTACTGGACGAAGGCCATACCTTCGTGGATGCATAGGTGCCTAGCCAGCGTTTCCCCGATGCTTGAAAAAAATCGAGGCACACCCAAACACAACGGCGTTGCCAGCAAAGCTCACTATCACTCGATCACCCAGAAAAGGATGCAGTGGGCTGGTTTCTTTGGCACACAGATTGGCCCCACTTCTGCCGCAACAAACTTTTTCTGCGCAGATAGGCGTCAACAAGCGCAGAAGCAAACTTGGATATGACTTTAGGGCGTCAGTTGAGAAATATTCACACCGCCATCTCGGCCTTATTGTATACCTCTCTATTCTGGTTTCAAACAAACGAGTAAAACTTGATCAGCTGTGCCAAATAGTTCAAATGACTTGCACTTACATGCCGATTGACACTGGTACGAAATGGCGCCACAATTGACGCTTAATCTCAAGCTTTCTTTGTTTTTTTATCTTTTAAACGCTTATTTAGAGCAAAAACATAATGATAATAATAAAAAAGGGAGAAGGTTAGCGTCGGAAACAACCACAGAACGTTCAACCTCTGGAGGTAGTGTGTTTCTCTGAATATGTAGAAAAATAATGGCAGCTTCTGTTCTGCTGGCTATCCAACAGTCGGACAACTTAGCTCTTAGAGTTGTGACACGATATATTCGAAAGATGCCGCCCTATTTTCGCGTTCATCCCTTTCGTGAGAAGAAAGCGACATCTGAATGACCTTTTGTAGCTGGTCTGCCTCACAGCGCTTCCGTTTTGAGTCAGGCTCCTCGTGAACCGGAGCACAGTCGGATAGGTAAGCGGGGCTCTGAGGAAACATCGTCGGCACTGCATCTTCGGTTAGTTGAGTAAGGCGCTTCGGAACTTCTACAGTCATTCCATTGATATCCGTTTAAGCAGTGGTAGCCCTCAACTACTCTCCTCTGAATTGAAGTTCACAGACATCTCATATGGAAAAGCAAAAATAATGTTTTAAAATATTTTAGCAACATTTCATATATGTTTTTCTGCCTGAATTACTTCAGAGAACGCTGTAATTAGCAACGAATTAGGTCTATAGTGACGCTCTTCAGTAACCCATTGCACTAACAAAGGTCTGTGACACAGAATTGGTTTTATGCGGGCCCGTAGCCAGGGGTTGCACCTTCTCTCGGGAAACTTGCATGATATATGGTGTTTTTCTGAAAATAAATAATGAAAATAAGCGTTCTTCTCAATTCGTCAAAGCTCTCAGCAAGTTCCCCCCCCCGCGCCCCCGAAAAAAACTCCTGGCTATGGGCCTGGCACTTTATGTGAAAATTTATTGGTACAAATCTTAAATTCACACCTTAGGATTTGAATCACGCAGTGTAGATGTGGACGTCTTCCCGAGAATTAGCGCCTTTACATTTTTTCGTGCGGTATTCTTTAGGAAAGGAGAACAAGCGGACCTTCGGTCCACCGTCGTAATTTTCACGACAGTTCGGCACGCAGCAGCGGCCCATCCTGTGAACTTCCTGGTAATTTCACGCCGCCAAACTTCATTGCTTGCACTCCAAATAACAAAGACAGGATCTAGACTTGCACAAATCTCCAAAGCACGTCCGCCAGCACTATTTGCGAGTTCTTGTGCAGCGTAGTACCTCGCTGTGGCAGGCCCAAACAAGTTCTAACAGCCTTGCCCTAACGAAAGGAGTGCTGACTCTGCATTCCCCAACCGGTCCCACCTTGCCCACTAGTTCGTCGGGCTGGTCCAACACCACCTAGAACTAGGAGAAGGCCCACGCAACTACCCCTCTCCGCACCAACTACGTCACCACAGTGAAATCTGCAAGCCCGACGACGCGAGCAGAGAGAGCGCACGGCGCGCACGGGAACTGGCACGGCTCGGCCTGGCTTTCGGCTGTGGCTAGTACGGAATCCATCTGCCAGCATGCGCGTTGTGGGTAGAAAACTGTTTATTGAATGTGGCAGCCGCAAGGTGTTTTTTTGATGCAGAAAATAAGGAAAATTTATATGTGTTTTCATTTACATCATGGTCTATTCATGCGGCGCAGTACTGGTTATAAAAATTGCGATATACTGCAGGCTTGAATACATAAGAGCACCAATGCTAGCGGTATGAGCCTAAGCATCTGGCAACGCTGACACTATTTCTAGTGCTGCAGCTTGTTGGCGTGCATTTTCTTTGTACTCAGTTGCTCAGGCGTGCTGCATGAACTTTTGCTGGTGTGCTGGCGAAAATGCCTGGGTGCTGCTGTGCACCGAACTGTCGATCGAACTACGCTAATGGACCGCGAGCACGCGTGTACAGGTTTCCGTTGGACCCCGCCCAAAATGCAGCGTGGACGAAGGCTGTGCGGCGGGAAAACTTCACACCTACGAAGTACACTGTGGTAAGCACATGTTCCCGTTTGTTTTCCGGCAGTCGTGCTTCTCGTGGGAACAGAGTCTAGTTAATTGCGTGACGCATGTAACCGTTACGACGCGCTATGCACCTTAATGATTGACAACTGAGCAAATGGTGTGTTTCAGTGTAATATTGTTCCATGTTCGTGCCGTAAAGTGTATAGTGCCATGTTTACGCCTCAGGTTGCTCATGTGCGGTTCTGCCTAATCAGAAATTGATTTAGCGCAATGTATTCGTGAGTAAAACTGCCTGCGTCGAACATACGATGTAGACGGCGTAGTTACTTTACATGTGGGGCGTCCGCCACTACTTGAGCGCCAAACAAACGATGGTTCGTGGTTTACTGTCTCAAAGCAAGGTTCGCTAAGTGAGACGTCATTCTTGTTGACTGCGTGGTCGTGGTTGCCGTACAGAAGCAGATAAATAAAGTGAAACTATTTGTCTTAATCTTTACAAACGGCGCACTGGGATCATATAATTCTGTAAAACTGTTATGTATAATTCTGTCGCTTTCATCTAATACTTCGTTGTTTGTGCTTATGTTCCAGGTCTGTGAGCACCACTTTCTTGAAAGTGACTTCGTAGACTCCACCAGCTACACAGACAGCATGACTGGGAAAGTAATTGAAGTACCCCTCAAGCTGAGGCGCTTGAAGCCTTCTGCAATCCCAAGCGTTTTCCCTAATTGCCCTGCTTACTTGTCCCGCCAAGAAACTTCTGCACGCGAGAGCCCAGAAGAAAAGCGCGCTCGTGTGGACGCAGAAGCGTTGCAGGAAGCAATACGGTTATCAGAGCAGTCTCACGAAGCGGAAGAAAAGAAGAATGTCATCGCCACTTTCGAAGACCTATTGACAGCAGTAGGTGACCTCTCTCTTACTGACTTCTGGACCAAGGTGGTCACCTAAAAACAAGTACTTTTCCTCAACTTCAGCGACCAAGGTGCCCCAGTTGTGCATCGTGCAGTGACAGTGGCATCCGACCTTTCTTTGGCAGTGTATGTTGGTGAAATGAGGTTACAAAACCTAGGTTCCTCTGTGCTTCCTATGACAATTTCTGACTTGAGAGTGCTTCACAAAGTTCTGTGCGATGTGGAAGACGTCACGAAGGATTCCACAAATAATGAACTCCAACTAGAGATTCTGCTGAAGCGTGTCGTGGCACTCCTGGAGCAACTGTCATCTTCAGCTCTCCCGCATGAGTGGCAAGTGCAAGTCGTCAAATTTGTGACACAGCAACTTCAAGTTCTCCTCACTAAGGCGTCGACTTACCCAGCTGACTTTCTGGTGTTCTGCAGCCTTGTGTACACAATATCGCTGCACGCATACAGATTCATCAGGAGTACAGCAAAATTAAAGCTCCCACATCCACAGACACTAAGACGCATTTGTGCCTCTTACCGTGCTAGCCCATCCAGAGAGCAACAAGAGGATTCATTCCTTTCTTATGCAAGGAGAGTGGCATCAACAATAAAAGACCACGAGCGCTTTGTGACGCTTATGATGGACGAGATCCACCTGCAGGCATCCTTTCAGTACAAGGGTGGTTATGTCACTGGTGCAGCGACAAACAATGAAAATGCGGCAAAGAGCATACGTCTTTATGATACAAAGCTTGTTATCATCAAACAAGGATGTTGTGCATATACTTCCAGTAGCACAAATAGAAGCGAAAAAGCTACATGAATTTCTTGATCTGCTGATCAGGCACCTAGAAGACATTGGAATACGAGTAGTTGCAGTGGTGTCTGACAACAACTCGATCAACCGAAAGGCTATGTCATTTTATGCTGATCCTCCCAAAGTGAGCATTGTATACAGGCACCCGTCAGACTCATCAAGACCCTTGTTTTTTATTCTGAATGCAGTGCATAAATTAAAGTGTATCCGAAATAACTGGCTGAATCAGCGTAATTGTGAAAGGTGCATCTTCTTTCCCAATTTCAGTGCCCTCTCGGAAAACCCATCTGTCCTGACAGCCTCGTTTAACACACTATGCAAGTTGCATGAAGGAGAAAAAAATGAGCTTTTGTGACTAGCTCCAACTTTGTCCTTCAAGTCGCTGAATCCATCCAATCTAGAGCGACAAAATGTAAAGCTCGCACTGAGGATCTTCAACAGTTCAACTGCTGCAGCACTAAGAAGCACCAAAGTCGCACTTGAGCATAAAGCTGGTACATTGGAACTTATTAACATTGTTTTGACATGGTGGAATGTGGTGAATGTCAAGACCCCATTCAAAGGTCAGCGTCTCCGAGACCCATTTCAAGAACCGATAAGTGCACTGCAATGCCACCAAATTGAGTTTCTAAACAAGATTGTGGATTGGTTGGACCACTGGCAGAGCTTGAAGCATGATGCTGGCCAGTTAACTCGCGAAACGCACATGGCACTGCGACATACCTCACATGCCCTTGTTGAGGCGTCAACGTATTGCATTGAAGAACTTCGGTTCAAATACGTTTTGCTAGGGAAATTTCAAACCGACAGTTTGGAAGACAGGTTTGGCAGGTACAGGCAGCTGTCTGGTGCCCAATACCACGTTTCGATACGTCAGATTTATGAATCCGAGCAGAAGCGGAGACTTCAGAAGATACTTGATCTTCCCAACTTGGATACCATTGCACCTTGCATTCCTACCACTGATTTGAAATGGCACGTTAAAGTGCACGTTAAAGTGCACGTTAAAGAACCCCAGGTGGTCAAAATTTCCGGAGCCCTCCACTACGGCGTCTCTCATAATCAAATGATGGTTTTGGGACGTTAAACCCCACAAATCAATCAATCAACTGATTTGAAATTCCTTGTTAAGCAGTTTGATGTTGCAGTGATGGACGATGATGTGAAGGAGAAGGAGAAAATGCTACCAGCTATTACATATGTAGCAGGATATTGTGCATATGCTGCAGTTAGGAAACTTGCCTGCTCTTCCTGCCAGGAAAACTTGACTGTTGAGAATCGGACCATATAACTGGATGATGATGTGCTGATAGCTAATGCAACGCGTGGTGGACTGAAATTTCCACAAGCGGTAGTTGTGAATGCCGTGCTCACAATGGAAATTGTGCTTGACAAGCTGAGAAGTCCGAAGTACGCATCACAATTTTTTGCTTGCGCAAAACAAAAAGAAGTTTTTGTAAGCCTCGCGACTTCCCTTGTTGAGTGCAATGAAGACTTCGATTTCTGCGATGGTGGCCACTCACCTGAACTTGTCTTAAACTATGTTCTCAGTGCTGCTGCCAATACGCTGCTGAATAATTTGTGCAAAGTTCAAAATAACAAGCTGAATGAAAGCAAGGCTGCAAAGCGGAACAAAGTTGAAAATAAAGGAACTGAAAGCAAGGCTGCGAAGCGGAAGCTCAGTACTCTTCAAGCATATTCTTCTTTCTTATGAATTGTTCTGCCTGTTTGGATTATGATGTATCACGAATAAATATGTCTCACAACGAAAATATAAGCCTCTTTTAAACTGCACGAAATGGCTGTGCATGCTGTTAAAAATTTCACGAGTGCCTGATGAATTATTTCATGCCAGCGTTTAGTTAAAACATACTGAAAATATTCCTTAATGCAAATATTCTGTGCACTCCAAAACCGCGAAAATAATAATAATAATGTAGGGAAAATGCCATTTCGGAAAGAAAAAGCGTAGCATTGGGTGAAGCCGACTTTTAGGCCGATCTCACTGCGGGGACGTCACGCAGCCCTGCACAGGCCTTCTCTAGTTCTAGGTGGTGTTGGTTGGTCGGGCTCGGTGTGGAGACGTCTGACAAGGAAATGAAGGGAGTAAATACGCTTTGAAAATTTAGGAGGCGCTGCTACTTCTCCCCGCTTAGAGATGGGGAGCGACGCTCACTCGCGTGCCTTTTTCTCGCGGTGGGGAAAAGCGGAGGATCGTACGTCTTGGCTGGCCTCGGGCTTTACCTGAAACAATTCTGCTGTAGTTGCCGGGCACACAGAAGCCACTGCAATTATTGCAGTGTCTGTTTGCGAAAAGCGCGCTTTTCAGACCCAGCGAAGTAACAACTGAGACGCTTATTCGCGTGCATCTGTACCTAGAGTACACTTCATCCGTCATTTGTGTGCGAGAAACAAAGGGCACGTTTGTATCTGCTTTCTATTCTGTGCGTGACCTTCCCATAAAGTGCCATCGTGATCATTGCTTCGCCTTTGCGGCAAAGCTGTGATTTTCGCCGAAAGTCGCAGGTTCTGTCTCTTCCAGTGGCAAGTTATCTTTTTGTTCACTTTTCTTTCTTAAAGATTACATTACAAATATTACTAATTACATCCCTTATACTTTCCTTGACATCAAAGTCTGTTAGCTCTCTTTAGTATTGTGTCTAACAAAGACAAAAGGGTCCTTAAATTTCCACTTCTTTTCCATTTTCTAGCACTTTCTCCTTGTATGTACTCGAGGTCTTCGGCTTACAGCCGTCGTTTCACAGCTGTTTGTTGGGCTAACTGTTGTTTTCTTCTTTGTTAGTAGACGATTGGTGAATGGGGTATTTACTTTATGCTGTGGCCCATTCACGTTTATGATGACATTTTTTTGTTTTGTGATAGGTCGCTAAGTGGCTCATAGCTACGAAAATTACGGGAAGCCTAAGCAGCTTCGGAAATAAAATTTCAAAATTAAAAAAAAAAGGAATTTATCTCGGTGGCAGGTGTTGCTGCGTGTGGCAAATACGAGGAAGACGATGAGTCACCTGAGGCGCGAGGCCAGGCGGCACGCGTTCGCAGGCGTCTGGGCAGCCAATCAGGAAGCGCGTTGTCAGCAGTGATTGCCGCGAAGAACCAAGGCTGCGACAGGACTTCAGATGGGCCCTTACTTTCCTTCCGAGAGGGAGTGCATCTTGGTTGCGGTAATTTTTGCAGGCAATGTGGAGTACCACATGGCGAGTAGGGCGACGCAGCAGACCGATGGCGCAGCTGCACGCCGACTTCAACTGGTGGAGGAAGGCTTTGCCTGTCCAGGCAGCGGGATTTCTTGCATGGCGGCCACCACATTGGAACTACCCTGAACTATTTCCGGGGCATTGTTGGGAAAGGCCAGTGTGATGTACACGTCTCACTCGAGGAATGGCTGTGCTGCAGGTGAGCCCTGTCACTAAATTATTATTCGGAAACACGTTCGCCGTGTTGGTGCAGTGGACTCATTATGGATGTTTAGAATAGCGCACCGCGAGCCCTTGCGGTGCGGTCTCTGCCACTGCACGTGCGTCGTAACGTGAACCGCCGTTCGCTTTCGCGGCGCGCCCGCAGAAAATCCGAAGTAGCATGCGGCGATCGCTGCGCGCGAGAAGCTGTGTATAACTTCCGCGCAATTGCCATGGGCTTGCGGTTGAGAGAATGTTCCTAGACTTTTCCCTATAGGTGGAGCAAACGCTATTCTAAAGCTCATATGGCGCCCGCATCTAATGCAACGCCCTGAATACCTGCGAACATTATTCTGAACCTTCCTATTGCTTGGCTGCTGACTTGTAGGACTGCGGGTCTGATAGCGGTCGTGGCGGTGGTAATTCTGTGGAGGCAAATTGCTAGGGGACTGTGTTCTCTACGATGCCAGAGCGCGCTAACGAATTTCAGACGAGCAAGATTACGTGACTTTGCACGTAAAAACACAGAAGTTAGCATTTGTGTAACGCGAATCACTAATAAATAGCGCATTTTTGACAACTTGTAAAAAAAACTAAATTTCAATCATTGAGTACAAAGAAAGCAATCGTGCTTTACTCTAGCGAACGTCAAGGCGCGGATGAGTATTGTTGATTAAAGCTTTCGTCGCACTGGCACGTTTGCACGCAGCGCGTACGGCTGCAAGTGCCTTCTTTTTTTCAGTATTCATTTTAGTGCTGATAACATCACATAGGGCGTCGCTAGTTATGATCAAATGTAGACCATCTGGATGCTCTGTATGCAGGAACTCGCACAAGATGTTCAACGTGCATGTTTGGAGGAGAGTCCAGCAGCACCTCCCAGCCATAAGTTCTCGTGCATATGAGTCGAGCGCGCATAATCCGCAGCAGCCGCGAAGCACTGGATGAAGAATAGAAAGTTCTTCAGAAGATTTTTTCGTTCGTTTGCTGCGCTGGCCATGTGTTGAAGTTTTTGAATTGAACTTATTAATTATCCATCATCATTTGTTAATGCTCTTAATAAAATACATTAGAAGCGTCATCCCCACTTTGTAGTATGAAGCACACTTTTTTGCAACACCAACGCGTACTTACCTGGTCGGGCGAGTTTCCTTGGTTCAACGGCCCCGGTATAGGTGACCGAGATCATATAGGACACTCGGACAAGGGTTCCTTCCTTGCTTTACAAGTTTGCTTTACGTATTGTCTTTTCAATAAAACGTTTTCTCTCTCTCTCGCTGTTAATCTCCGCGTGGCTTTGAAGTGAAGAACGGATACCCGGTGACAAGCAGCGCGTAATTTAGCGTGGTGGGTCACTTGTGCTCAAGCGTATACAGCAAACGCGTTCGTCGGCTCATCTGTCCACCTTTTCGAATCCCTTCCTACAAGACGAAAACGCAAGGAGCGCGCTCATCATCTAGCAATGGAGCACATGACCACTGCAGCGTCTGAGGGTTCTGACGTTTCTCGCATCGACTGCGTCGATGGCTTCGGAAACTGAGGAATTGATGGCAGTGCGTACACGCAGCGCGGAAGGTTCGACTAGCCATATCATCCGGTTGGCAAACTGTGCCTATCCGAGCTAAGACGTAGTCATTTGTACAGCGAAACCTGCTAAGAGACCACAACACGAGTCACGTGCAGTGCCGCATTTGTCCACCGCCTCCGCCGCCGGTGTCCGTAACCGATGTCACACGAAAAAAGAATTCAAAGTAAAGAGCATTACGGACACGTGCTGACATAGTGAGATTTCAATCATGGGTCAACTGCGCGCCATCTCAGTACTGGACCACTGAGCTACACCGCTGCTTGGGGCTCATGAACAAACTTTTCATAGGCAGGCTTGATGTCGGGAAAGGAATCGTTTTAATATGAGTAATAAAGCGTTTTTGAACATCAAAGTAACAACTAGGCTTCACACACTGTCGATTGCGAAACGAGTAAGTTGGTTGGTTCGTTCCTTATCAACTTGGCTCTACCCACCCAAGGGCATATGCCATGAATGGGACGGTGCCTTGCTTTTTAAATAAATCATTTCTTGAAAGGAAGGGTTGCAATCATTAGGTTATATAGGTAATAATTTAAAGGTCTTAGATTTCTAAACGAAGAGAAAGAACCTTGAAGAGAATAACGTAATAAGCACGCACAAAAAGTTTATATATGAAACTTTTGAATATATCTGTGTTTAGCATTCCATTCTTTTAAATTATCGTAAGAAATTTTTAACAGTAGTAAAAATGCTCTTTTGGCTGAAACCAAATGCGATTGCGCCAAACTAAAGAATCACCGGAAGGGTCAAGTTTAAGTCCAACTTTCGTATGGGTTTTCTAGTAGTTTTTTTCCTTTGGCTTTTGATTTTTTGGCATGACAAAAAAGTGCTCCAGTGATTCACTCTCATTACAGTGAAGGCACAAAGGCGACTGTGCCAGACCAGACTTGTGAAGATAAAAGTTCAATGAAGGGACTCGACAACGCAGCCTTGTAATCACTATTTCTTCCTTTCTTGATGAACACCACTGGGTCTTCCAAGGGAACTTTAGCTGTGGATTGTCTGATGAAAACAAAGGAGATTTTTCGAAGCTAATAGCCGTTGTGCGTTTTCAAAAGCGTGCTTCTGTGATATATTCAGAAGTAAGCAACATAGGTAAAACAAGACAATCAAGGAAAGATAGAGCTAGTGCATATGTATGCTCATTCAGAGATAAACGAGTAAGGCATCCAATGCTTCAACACTTCACAAAAGCTTGTTCTTCATCACATATCAACTGTGGCACTTACCCACTTCGAGCCCCGCCGTGGTGGTCTATCGGCTAAGGTATACTCGGCTGTTGACCCGCAGTTCACGGGATCGAATCCCGGCTGCGGTGGCTGCATTTTCGATGGACGCGAAAATGCTGTAGGCCCATGTGTTCAGATTTCGGTGCACATTAAATAACTCCAGGGTGTCGAAATTTCCTGAGCCGTCTACTTCGGAGTCTGTTGTAATCATATAGTGGTTTTGGTACGTTAAACTCCACATATCAATCAACCAAGTCTTCATCGTCGTCAGCCACTGAATGCAACATAAAATTGGTTACAAGTGTTTAGCCGGTACCACGCTTCTCCGAAGAATGACGAAGGATAGCATAGTGAATGCCGACCTACTACGCAGAAATTATGGATATTTATTTCGTGGTGGGTGTCAAGCAAGTGTGGTTCTAGACAAAAAGTGTTTAGAAAAGGCTCTGAAAGGCTGCTCTTGAAGCTTTCGCTGTGACTCTGCTGTGCATTGCTCGCAGGCCTGGTGTTTTTTTTTGTTTGTGTTTTAAAAGCATGAATACTTAAACACCTGCTTAGAGGATATGTGCGATATAGCCGAAGTGGATATGTTGCACGGGAATCTAGTCATTTTTTTCGCTCGCAGTGCATTGTGTAGGCATGGAAACGCTACTCTGAAATAATATTTTACTCCGTATGCCTCGTAGATTAACTAAATGTGATATACTTCCTCGTAAGTGTAGTTACTCTAGATAAATTCACTTCTTTTTGGCATATGTTGCGCAATTCTGAAAATACAAGGTGCTCAATCCTGCATTTGTCAACAGCGAAGCTCTTCAAGACAACAGTGACAACTTCAGTAGGTAGGTAGGTACTAAATTTTATTGAAGTCCCGAAGAAGACGTCCGTCAGGTTACCTAGAGGGAGGACCGTGGGCCACTTTCACGTAGTGGACGGGAAGGTCGAGTCTCACCGCCACGTCGTGGGTCTCCTTGAGTGCACGCAAAGCAAGCTAGGTTGATTTTTCGCCACAGAAACTGGGCAAAGCCAACTATCGAGTGCGACAGGGGCGAGCGTCAAACAAAAGTTTCTTCATCAAAGTGCAGAACGTGAAACACGCGGCAGAGCAATAAATAGAAAAAAAGGGAAAGACAATAGGAAGAGAGAAAGAAGGAGAAGGAAAGTGATAAAAACAAGAATACAAATAATTGAAGTGGAGCACGCGTAAGATGTGATGGGGACAGAGAAAATAAAGGAAGAGAAATAAAGGAGAGAGAGAAAAGGGGAAGGAAAGGAAAAAAATGAGATAAATAAAAAGGCTAAAGTTACGAATAGATAGACAGAAACATATAGAAGGAGATAGAAAAAATGGACACAAAAAGAGAAAGAGAAAAAAAGACGAAAAAGAGAAAAAGCAAGTCTTATGAAGAAAAAAAAACAGAAAAAATTGACGAAGCTTGCACTACGACGCACAAGTATAGAAATACCTGAACTGAACGATTCTGAAGACTATATATATTCTGCGTGCTTCTGCGAGGCCTTAGCTCGGTGATGCACGTTGTTTCTAGGTTGTTGCTAGGCTTTATCACGGTGATTCTAGTTGTTTCCATGTTGATTCTTAGCCCACATGGGTCGAATTAAACCGCATGCAGTCGCAGACACCACATGAGCTCCTCGTCTTTCTTGTAGGCCTTTTGTTGCTTCGAAACCTTCTCTAAGCCACCACTGCTGCTTTCCCCGTTCCCTGTTGTTTTCTTGTTGTACGTATTTGGGGTCTTCCGCCTGACAACGTCTCTTCACAGCTATTTATTGGGCTAATTGCTGCTTCCATCTTTGTAGACCAGCGGTGACTAATGGTATACTTACCCAATTTTGGGCGCACATACCAGATTAGGATGATGATAGTTTCTGATAGGCTAGCTGCCCACTGCCACATATCCGCCTTCGGCCATACCATGCTGAATGCGCCGGTTCTCGTCCGATCACCGAAACAAAGCAGCATTGGGCTCGGTCAGTACTTAGGAGGGAGACTGCCACATATCCGTGTTTTGGGCTAACTGTTGCTTCCTTCAGTTTCAGTAGACGATTGGTTAAAGTTGAAATTTACCTTATTCTGTAGTCCATACGCATTTATGATGATGACTGTGTTTTGAGTTGTGACAGGTTGCACACTTGCTTATTCAAGATAGGCAACAAAATTTGTGGCTATAGCCTAAACGGCTTCGGAGATAAAAGGAGTAATTACAGAATTTCAAAGTTGAAAAAAAAATATTTCCCGGTGGCATGTGAGGCTGCGGGAGGCAAATACGACGAAGACGACGGGTCATCTGAGGTGCGAGGCCAGGCTCCGCGCGTTCGCAGGCGTCTGGGCAGCCAATAAGGAAACGCGTCGTCAGCAGTCACTGCGGCGAAGAAGCCAGGCTGCGACAGGAGTTCAGACGGGCCCTTGCATCCATTCTGAGAAGAAGCATCTTCATTGCGGTAATTGTTGCCGTCACTGTGGGGTACCGCATGGCGAGAAGCACGCTGGAGGAGACCGATGAGGCAGCTGGACGCCGGCTTCAAATGGCGCTGAAAGGCTTTGCCGGCCGAGGCCTCGGGATTTCTTTCACGGCGGCCACCACGCTGCGTCTCACACGAGGGACGCCTGTGCAGCAGGTGAGTCCTGTCATCAGTTTTATTCACGGGAAACACCATCGCTGTGTTGGAATAGTGGACACATTGCTCGGCGGCTGACTCGGAATGTTGCGGGTGCGATATCGGTCGCTCTGGTGTAAATTGTGGAGGCGAATTGCTAGAGGAGTGGGTTCTGTACGATGTTAGAGCAAGCTAACGAACTTCAGAAGATTAAGATTTCCGGATCTTTCTGGTACGGTATGCGTATTATTCATATTCTAATTTTGCACGTAAAGCCACAGAAGCTAATACTTATCGTAACGCGAACGACTTACAAATAGCACATTTTTGGCATTTGTAAAAACGCTACATTACAATCGTTGAGCCCGGAGAAAGCAATCACCCACTGCCTTAGCAAAGTTCGAGACGCATATTACTATCTTCGCACTTGCACTTTTGCCCGCGCAGCGCTTATACCGTTGCATGTGCCTTCTCTTTTTCAGTATTCATTTTATCACTCATAACATCTTATAGGGTGTCGCAAGTGATGATCAAATGAATACATTCTTGGCGCTCTATATGCAGGAACTCGTACAAGAAGTTCAACGCGCGTGTTTCGACGAGAGTCCAGTGCATCTCCCAGCCAAACGTTCTGCTGCATGCTGGTCGAGCAGACATAGTCCGCTGCAGCCGTGAGGCATTTAATGAAGAATAGGAAGTTCTTCAGAAGATTTTTTTGTTCGCTTCTTGCACCGGCAAGGTGTTGGAGTTGTTGAATTCGACTCAATTATTATCTACAATTATTTCCTAATGTTCCTAATAAAATGATTTTGAAGCGTCATCCACGTGAATTACACTTTGTTGAATGCCATAGCTTTGATGGCCTGGTTGAGCGAGTTTTGCTGTGTATCATCACGTGTCCTTGAATCGAAGAACAGATACCTGGTGATAGCGGCGCGAAAGTGAGCGTGCCGTTACACGTGTGCACAAACCTACAGTGAGCGCGTTCGTCGGCTCATCTACCTATTCGAAAAGCCTTTCCTCGGCGTCGAAGGTTATAACACAAAAACCGATTACATCAGCTGGCAGCGGTGCATGCGACCGCGAGCGTCTGTTGGTGGCTTTGACGCTTCTCGCGTCGACTGCGGTGATGGCTCCGAAAACTGAGGAAAGGATGGTAGTGAGTGCACTCGGGGTGGGAGGTTCGACTAGCCATTTAGTCCGGTACATCGTCTCTGGGGGTAAACAGAAATAATCAGTAGTTATCGTTTCAATAGCCAGGCCTAGCCTGTGTTAAGCCTCAGCCATATTTTGAGGGTTTTGAACGCATCAATACTTCAATACCTGATTAGAGGCCTTGTGTGCTACGAAGCATAGGTAGAGTAGTCACGAGAACACGATCATTATGATCGCTTACTGGGCACTGTGTACGCACAAACACGCTATACTCGGAATATTTATAGTACACTTTCTACCTCGCAGATTGCCTAATTTTGATTAGGTTTTTTACATGCGCAGTTACTCCGGATAATGGAACTTCCTTGCGCATGTAGTATACATGTCTGAAAATACAAGGGTACTCATTCCTGCATTTTTTACCAGTGAAGCTGCCAATCTTTTATATTGCCACGAGGAATTGTTAAGGCGCAGTACAACGCAGACGTGATTAAAAGAGGAACGCTGACGGCATGCTACGACTCATGAGCCCGCCGGAAGGCACGAGCCGGCCCAGCTGTGCACGAGCTGCTACCGAGCAGCGGCCAAGGAAAAAGAAGAGAAGAAGAGGACGACGGCGTTCGCTGCTTTCTCCCAGCTACTGTGTAGTTCTTTTGGCTTGGGCACAAGTTCGCCCTTATTAAACCTTGTAAATAGGACGTCCTGGTTGTGAGGTTGTTATATCCGTTACATTTTCTGGTGGAGGTGCTGGGTACATGATTCGAGCCCCACGCAAGAGCGAAGTCCAAGCACTGACCAGCCGCAACCAGTGGAGCTTACACCGGTGCACCAACGAGTCAGCCGCCGTATCCGAGGAGAGTTGCCAGAATTTGGGCCACTCCCTTCTGTATCAAGGGCATCGGTGACGGAGACAAGCGCCGCCACCACCATGACGAGCCAAGTTACGCCGGCACAACTCATCGTAAGCCAACCGGTCATTCCAAAGGTGTTTCATGGTGACCCATACGAGGACGCCGAAGACTGGTTAGAGCATTTCGAGAGAGTGGGAAATCTAAATCAGTGGAACGAGGAAGGCAAGCTGCGTAACGTCTACATTGCGTTGGAAGACTCTGCACGAGTGTGGTACGAAAACCACGAGGCATCTCTGACGTCGTGGCAAGAGTTTCGGCGGCAGCTACTGAGTACGTTCGCCAACAGTGATCGCCGGGAAAAGGCGGAAGCAGCTCTCCGCACACGGATTCAACGAACGAACGAAACTGTCGCGATGTACATCGAAGACATGTCCCGCCTTTTCAAGCGAGCTGATCCTGGCATGACGGAAGACAAGAAGGTGCGCCACCTCATGCACGGGGTAAAGCAAGAATTGTTCGCGGGACTCATCCGCAATCCGCCCGTACTGTTGCTGAGTTTCGGTCGGAAGCAACAACCATCGAAACGACGCTTCAGCAGAGAGCCCGACAGTACAACCGCGACGTAGCCGGTGCATCCGCAGGAGTCTACTCAGCAGGCGTCGTGGATAATCTTGACACATTGCGGGAGCTCGTCCGGTCTGTTGTCAGGGAGGAATTAAGGAAACTGCAGTCACCTGATGTCACCCCGAGCTGTCTCTTGCTGAAGTTGTCCGAGAAGAAATTCGACAGGCCATGCGGGAGCCGCGGAGTGATGTGCCAGCGACACGACGGGCGGTAACGTACTCCGAGGTGCTCAGGCGACCTACTCTGCACTGTTCGCCGATCGAGACACCAAGTACTTATGTGCAGACAATGCGCAGCCCGCCTGAAATCGTAGAGGCAACACGCACTCCACCTCGTGCGAGAGAGATGATGCCACGGAAGAGCGATGTGTGGCGAGATGCCACACGTAGGCCCTTGTGTTTCCACTGTGGAGAGGCTGGCCACCTGTACCGATTCTGCCGATATCGTCAAGCTGGTCTTAGGGGATTCGCCATCAATGCACCGTGTCCGCGAAACGGCGAAAGACCTTCCGAGATTGAAGAATACCTATGCTCACGTCGGGAATTTGACCCGCCTCGTCGTCATCAACCACGCTCACCATCCCCTATGCGCTACCGCTCGTCTAGCCCACGTCCTTCCCAAGCACGTCTAGGCAGCGTTCGCCTAGCCCAAATCCGGGAAACTGAAGAGGGCGACCTGTGGAGGCGAGGCCGCTGGCGACTTGGGATATGAAGATCCTCCACTGCGGTACGAGCCTGATAACGACGACTGTTTCCAGGTAAAGGAGTGCAGTACAGAGAAAATTACTTCAGACTTGCCGTTGGTGATTGACGGACTAGAGCTCAATGCTTTGATCGATACTGGTGCGGATTATTCTGTGATAAGTTACGAATTAGCGAAGCGACTCAGGAAAGTTCTGACCGAATGGGGTGGGACCTCAAGTACGTACTGCAGGTGGTCACCTCATAACCCCTTCCGGCCGATGTACCGCAGGGTCATGATACGGGGCTTCACTTACGTCGGTGACTTTGTCGTCCTGCCTGTGTGCTCGAGGGAAGTGATACTGGGAATGGATTTCCTACAAGCTAATGGTGCGATTATCAATTTACAGAGGTCGAGCGTGTCCTTTTCGACGGAGCAAGCTTTAAAGGTAGCACGATCAGATGAACGATGTACCACTCACTGCGCGTCGTCGACGATGATGTGACTGTACCGCCACGGAGCAGTATAATGGTCCTCGTGAATAATGATACATCAGCGACTACGAGGGTGTGGCGGAGAGCAACGTGGATGTTTCTTGAAAAGAGGCGTTTGTGTGGCACGAGGATTATCCAGCTGCGAAACGGGTGCACAGACATCCTCTTGACGAATTTCGGTAAACGAATTCCAGCACATCGCAAAAGGGACGGCAATAGCGTTGCTTCATAGTTCTGTGAAGTGACAGAAATATGCAGTCTTGAAACGACGTCACCGAATGTGAAACTTCATCTGATGCCTGCGACACAATATACGTAAATCCTAATCTTTCAGAGATTCAACGTAAACAGCTATACGACCTCGTGCGGGAATTTGGCAGCTGTTTCTCCAACAGTTCAAAGGTACGGCGCACGAGCATTACAAAACACAGGATCATAACGGACGAGACAACCAGGCCGGTATGCCGGCACCCGTATCGTGTTTCCCCTAAGGAAAGGAAGTCATCAAGAAGCAGGACGAGAAATGCTTGAAGATGATGTTATCCAGCCTTCTAACAGCCCGTGGTCATCTCCCGTGGTGCTTGTCAAGAAGAAGGAAACACGCTACGGTTTTGTGTCGACTACGGAAAACTGAATGCTGTGGCTAAACGGGATGTATATCCCCTTCCACGCATCGACGACACGTTAGATCGACTTCGGTGTGCCAAGTTCTTCTCACACTAGATCTGAAAAGTGGATACTGGGCAAATCGAGTTGATGAACGTGATCGCGAAAAGACTGCTTTTGTTACCCGGACGGACTTTATGATTTAAGGCTCTCCGTTTGGTCTCTGTTGTGCGCCGCAACGTTCCAACGCATGATGGACACTGTGCTTTCCGGATTGAAGTGGCAGTGTTGCCTAGTGTACCTAGACGACGTGTGGTCATTTTCGCGCTACATTTGGGAGAGCACATCAAGCGCCTTCGGTCAGTGTTAGAGGCAATCCGTTCGGCAGATTTGACAATCAAGCCAGAGAAGTGCCGATTAGGTTTCGAAGAGCTTCGTTTCTGGGGCATGTCGTCAGCGCCCAAGGTGTCGCCCTG